>WAAB01007891.1:38584-156759 GCA_013389865.1 Piaya cayana
GGGGCGGGGCTGCTGCTTGAGGGGGCGGGGCTTCGGGGAAGGGGCGGGGGGCTCCGGTGGAGGAGGAGTGTTCGCGCGCGGAGGGGGCGGGGCTTATGCGGCACCGGGAGCGCGGTTTGTCTGAAGGGGCGGGGTCTAGAGCAGGGGCGGGGTGTTCGCCCCGGGAGGCTTCGCTCAGCCCCCTCCCCGTTGCGGCGGGGGGTGCTGCGAGTCCCTGCTTCCGGGCCGAGGGAGGCAGAGTGGGGTGCGCTGGCTCCCAGGAGAAGCCCCGGGATGGGCTGGGAGCTGTGGTGAAGACAGCCCCCACCCCCGGGATAGGTCCGCCCGCCCGGTGACCGGCGGCGGCGACCCGTGCGTGGGACCTGCGGAGCCCGCAGCCAGAGCTCGGCAGTTGGATAAGGAATCGCTGGGTTTCCCTTACCGACCCCCCTCCGCGATCCTGTGGCCCAAGGAGCATGTTCAGGGTCACGGTATTTCTTTCAGTTCATGTTCTGCCCTGCATCCCCGCAGCACACGGTGCGCACGGCTTTAACCCCCCTCCTGCTCGGCTCAGTTCGGTTGGGCGCCTGTCCTCATCCCCTTCCCTGAACAGAAGTTCCCTGAGCAAGGATCTCTGCAGTTTGCAGGGATGTTAAGGCATCTTAGTGCTTTGGCTCTGGTTTCCTTTTTCCCTAACAAATATTGAGTGGTGTACTTGCCACACTAGAAGGACAGGGCATCATCCAGAGGGACCTGGATAAGCTGGAGAAGTGGGACTGTGTGAACCTCATGGGGTTCAACAAGGCCAAGTGCAAGGTCCTACACCTGGGTCGGGGCAATCTCCGTTTTCAGCGCACGGTGGAGGATGTGATTGAGAGCAGCCCTGCAGATAAGGACTTGGTGGTGCTGGTCGATGAGAGGCTCAACATGAGCCAGCAGTGCGTGCTCGCAGCCCAGAAGGCCAACTGTGTCCTGGGCTGCATCAAAAGAAGCATGACCAGCAGGTCAAGGGAGGTGATTCTGCCCCTCTATTCCTCTTGTGAGACCTCATCTGGAGTATTGCGTCCAGTTCTAGAATCCTTAGCATAAGGAGGATATGGAGCTGTTGGAATGGGTCTAGAGGAGGGCAACAAGGATGATCAGAGGGCTGGAGCACCTTCCCTATACAAGGACAGGCTGAGAGAGTTGGGCTTGTTCAGCCTGGAGAAGAGAAGGCTTTGAGGAGATCTTATAGCAACCTTCCAGTACCTGAAGGGAGCCTTCAAGAATGCCAGAGAGGGACTATTCATAAAGGCTTGTGGTGATAGGATGAGGAGGAAAAGGTATAAACTGGAGAAGCGCAGATTTAGGCTTGACCTAAAGAATTTCTTCTCCATGAGAGTGGTGAGACACTGGCACAGGTTGCCCAGGGAAGTTGTGGATGCCCCATCCTTTGAGGTGTTCAAGGCCAAGTTGGATGGGGCCTTGGGCAACCTGATCTAGTGGGACGTGGACTTTGAACTGGGTGATCTTTAAGGCCCCTTTCAACCCAAACTATTCTTGATTCTGTGAAATACCAGTGTTTTCCAGCGTTTAGTTACTAAAAATGTATTGTAAGTGAGAAATAAATGTGTATATATCTTCTTCATAAATGTCTAGACTTTAAAAAGGGTAAAGGATTTTAGAAATACATATATCTTTATGAATTTCAGGGCTAGGTTTTACACACCTAAGGGTTTTTTTACCATTAATCTCAGTTATTTGACACTGTTCATCCAACCTTGTCCTTGATCAGTATGGTATCTGAGGCAGGGTCATTCACTGTCGATCAATGCTGTCAGCAATGCAGTGAGAGAGGAGCTGGTCAGTGAAAAAAATAGTCAATTGTTAGAAAATACTAATTCAGGGAAAAGGACAGGTTCTGAAACAGAAGCTAGTGAATAACAGTTCAGTAAGAAGATTAACATGTTTTTACTGGCATAGGGATGATGTCAATGAAAATGTTGCAGTAGAGGTGAATCACAAAATGCAGATGAGTAATCAGAAGAAAAGCATCATCATACTCTTAAAAATTAAGTGGGTACCTTTGACAACAATGTAAACACAGCCTGAAAAGGGGGACACAAATTAATCTGGTAAACAAATTAACCTTAATTGTTTCCATCAATACTGAAGACTAATGACTGACAGTTGGACCTCAGTTCTTAAGAAATTGTGACTTTTCTAAGATCTAGGCTTCCTATCATCAGAACATCCTCCAAATAAAAGAAAGCCATTTTGGTCGTGCAAAGTATCTTGGAGGAAGCCAAATATAAATTATAAGATCCATACCTAACTGGTATATCTGTGCGTCTAGATAGATACATCCAAGATGTATATCTAATGGGCTTCAGCAGATACACCATTGGAAGGAATGGTAGAGACAGTTGGAAGAAGGGTTTTGTTCTAACATCTCAGTTGTTCAATGCCAGAAAAAATCAGGATCATAATGTGACTGTTCTGATGCAACTGTTTGATCATATTAGTCAAATCTAAAAGAAGTTTGACTGTGACAGGTATATAAAACTCAGTAATACGTCTAAGCCACAAGTCTGTCTGAGAGGGAATGAAAATAGCCAGCAGCTGTTACTCCTGTAAAATAACTTATTGTTATTTGTGTTGAATTACTTCGTGTTCTTAGCCAAATCAGATATGGTCATAGCTTGATTTCTCAAGATAACTCTGTGGTACAGTAGAATTTGTGAAAATGCCAGAAGAATAATTTTGCATGCTGGCATCACAGATGTCACCAAGTGCAAAGTCATTCTGGATGCTAGCTTAGTCAAAAATCCCATTCAATTAATCTATAACAAAATACTAAATCTACAGTAACTCATATTAGCAGTTACATGAGAAAGAGGGGAGCCAAAATGATATAGGGCAGAAATCAATTATAGATGTTCAGTGCTTTTTTTCCCACCCAGGTCAATTTAGCAATGTTATTGTCAAGAAATTAAAGTAGTGTAGCAGAAGAGTGTCATGTACATATTTATGATACTGAATTATGCATTAAGAAATCTGTAATCTCTTGTAGCGGGCCCACGTGTTCTCAAGCTGTAATTGTTCAATGTGTCCAAGTAATTTTATGTGATTCCAATGCTATCTTTCTTGCTGACGGGATCCTCCTGCAGCACAGCATGGGTGTTAATGCCCTCCGTGTCACCTCCCACTGCTCCCCCTTCCTCTGGCAATGACGAAAACGATGTGGCAGAAAGCCTTGGTAGCTGGTGGTATCATGCTAATAACCTGGGGCTGCTGACAACTTGTGAGGCAGAGCAGCATTATGGCTCTTCTGATCTGTGTCCAAGGACCATGTTCATGCCCTCCTTCCTCTAGATACAAGTAGTTTAGAATACCCCAAAGCCATTTTGCATACCCTCCTTTTGTATTTTCTGCTGCTCAGCTGCAACCAAGGGCCAAATTTCTATGTTTCTGAAGGCTAAACCAGCTCAGGTTGAGCAGTATGGTGTGTCTCCTCCCCAAACAACCCAACTAATAAAGGCTTTTTGAATGCTAGAGAAATGGTTCACCAAGGCATAAACCAGAAGAGAATGTGTTTCTGTTTAGTATCAGCCAGATGCCAGAGGCTTGGCAGGCTGCTTTTGAGCAAATCCAGCCCAGTCCATCACATCTCATCAGCATGGATCATCCTTAATACAGGGTCATGAGGAGGATGCGTGACTAATGTACTAGAGACACTGGGGAAATCCAGACCCATCAAAAAGCAGAGTAATCCTTCCTCTCTCAATGAGGCTGACCCCATCTTCACTGAAAAAATTCTCTGCTTTGCAGTCTTTGTTTCTTTGGAAAGTCTGTTTGTATTTAAGAGGAAAAGGTAGCTGAGATCTTCATATGTCTTACTACAGTCACTGTTCTAGGACAGCAGCACTTATGCAGGATCGCTTTGGCCTTCTTCAATGATCTGTAAATAGCATAATGCAGGTTACAACCAGAAAGGTTTCTGGAATGAGGGAAGTGGCTTTTTCTAGTGGTTTTGTTTTTGTGAAGGTTATTGTTCTTAATGCATCTGGAGTTTGATTTTCAGACATGTCGGAAAATATTTTTATAGGTCACTTGTTTGGACTATTTTCCATAGAACTAGTATAGACAGAAAATGCAATTTGCAGTATAATGGAAGGGGGAAAACTGCAGCAACCAAGCATGGGCTTTCTCTCTGGTGAGAGTGAAAGGCTTTCCAAAAATGGTAGACTAAAAGAAAATGGCTCCAACAGTGTGCTCCTGTTAGCATCTACGATTATAAAACCAGAAGTGAATAAAGTAATTTAATATATTATTCTCATCACTGATTATATTAATCTAATTCATAAATACATTTTTTTACTCTGGACCAGATGCAGAGCTGATGCCTGAGCCATTTCTGTGAGGTCGTGATTAGTTGAAAAAGATGAGGATCAGACTACTATGTAGTTAAAATATACTGACTAGCATAATTCTTCCGGTCCTTTTCTTTCTTTCCCTCACCCTCCAGGTCATTTTCAATTTCAGGTGGCCATGAGTCAGCCAACTGATGTAGTGTTGCATATCAGACCATTAAAGGAAATGCTTTCAACCAAAAACTCTTTAGCTTTATTGTATTTATGAAATTATGCACTATTTCTCAATCCTCTTCTGGAGCAGGGTAAGTAAACTATCTCTAAAATTCTTTAAGAATGCTAAAATAAACAATTATTGGCATGACTCAGCACATAAAAGCAGTAGCCAGCAAGGTCTTTTCTTAACTAAATAATATTTTTATTTTGTTGTAAAGAAGGCAAAACAACATCACCAGAAGAGGTAGCAAATCTTTTACTATCAAACACAGTCCTTTGATTCCTGAATATACACTGGGTCTTCCTACTAACATAACCTGCTCCTTATTATACAAGTAAACAATTCATAGGTCCTCCATCAAGCACCTCCAAAGAGGAGTGAAAACTACAGCTGAAGCTTTTCACTGTGCATCTTTTGACCAGGGTTCATAATGGTGCCCCTCGTACTATCAAACAGCATCAGCAAATCTAACCACAGACTCCTGTAGATTTGAGTCTGGAGTATGGTATATGTCTTTCAGCCTGTTCCCAGTGGACTCAAATATGTAACTGGAAATTCTTTGAATCAAAAGGGATTGTTCCCCCCACCCTCAGAATTATCATGAAAAGAATTCATATTGTGCTGCAGGCTATTCAGTGAGGTCTGAAGTCTTTTTGTAGAAGTACTGTCTATCAAATGTAAATCGATGCATTGTGTACTAAGTATAAAAATGCTTTTCTGACACTCAGATAAATTATAATTGTTGTTTTGACTCTTGTCTTTCATTCACCTCCACTCAGTTGCTGACTTTTGTGGTTCCTGGGATGACATGTTGATTTAGGATCACTGTAACACACCAATCTCATCTCTTACTTTCCATCTAATTTTATGCTCTTATCCACTAATCACCTTATTTGCCACTAATCTGCATTCTTCTTATGCATTACTGATAAAATTTATTCATTTTGTTCTTTGCTCTCCCTTGCTAATGTCTTAGAACAAATTGTACTCTGCTGCTGTATCTTATGGTGGAGGGAAGTCCAGGCACAAAGTTGGCCCAGGATTTGGTTAAGTTTGTTTTGAGCCATCTTTTCTTACACCTCCATATGAGTTATGTTTTAAGTTCCTCAATCAAAGTCAAGGATTTGGGCCATTATTAATTAGTTATTATTAATAATTGTTAAGTGCCTACATTGCACTTAAAATAATTAGCTTGGTTAGTGGTTTTAGTTATCTGGTACATTCCAGCTGAGACTGCATTGAGCTCTGCAAGCAGCTACTCATCTCATTTATTGGCTGCAACACCAGCAAAGATTCAACTTTTCCAGACCATGTTCGCTGCACCTTACCTCTTAATTCTGTGCAAATTTAGGTAGGCAAATGCAAAAGGATGTGATGTAGCCTTTCAGTTGTAAGCCTGTACTGGACTTCACCAATTTAAACCTACTTTGCTATTTATCCTCCATGGACAAAAAGGAAAAAAAAAAACCCCACAAAAAACCTAGACAATTGCAAAATGCATTGCAAAGCCCTGGGAATATCCTACTCTGTCTCCATTGAGAATATGTAGTGTCTTTTGACCATCTTTCTCCTTTTTCCTCCCCTCTATTTTAGATGACTGACAACATGCTTACTATTGCTGGTTAGTTTCCATTCACTGCAAAGTTGAAATAACTGACAATGAAAGTACTGTCCCATTTATAGATGAATGACAACACTTTTTACTATAGCTGGTTAGTTTCCACTGACTGCAAAGTTGGAATAACTTGCAATAAAAATAATGTCCCTATTATAGATGAATGACAACACTTTTGCTATTGTGAGTGAGCACCTGTGGACTGCAAAGTTGGAAGTAACGTACAAGACAAATATTGTTCCTATAAAGGTAGAAGCTTAGTAAGATGAGGATAACCTCTTTAGTCCTTTCCAACACTGCAGATTTCACTTTCTGGCAATAGCTATAGCCAACTGCATAATTTGGATTTCAAATTTAGTAAGTGATAAATCATGCATGAGACCCAAAATATACAAAGCAGCAGTTGCAAGAATATTTTTCTTCAGTATTTTAGAAAGAACATCACAAGAAAGCTTGCCAAGTGAATTAATGTTTCTGTAAAAAGACGCGAAGAAATGAGCTCTTAAGAAATTACGACACCAACACGTGCCATTATTATTACTATAACTAGTTAGCAACAATTTCAAAATTAAGATATACTCTATAAAATAAATGAGGGGGAATTCCTTACAATTGGCCCTAAGTCATGCTTCCAGGACTAGGGATCTGTGTCTCAACAATAATCACTCCTACTGCTGAGTATTCTCCACTTCCTTTGTCAGTAGAGCTCCCATGTTTCATAAGTACAGCCATGTATTTTCTCTTGCTGCTTCCAGGCTCAGGCAGTACAAAGCCATCTTGTACTGTATTTCCCGTTTCACAGTTTTTTTTCTGAACAACTCATAACAATCATTTCCATTGGCTGGCATGATACAGTCAGGAATTTAGGGACTACAGTCAACCTATCCAAGCACATGCTTTCCAAGTGTACCATTCACTAAAGAACTACTGCTAGAGAATCTACATTCAAAAAAATAAAGATTTTCATAGAACTATGGCCTTTATCAAACACTTGCTGAATGCTGAGGGTTCTAACTGGTTAGTAAGAAAGCATTGCTCTTCTGGAGAACTTTAATAAATAGCGTAATAGTAATAAAAATTAAAGAAACTTTTCTCACTATGATGTTTCTAGAGTTTTAGTTAAAAACCTTATACTATCTGGAATACGTTTCACTGTCAAAATCATAGAAGGGATCATAGAATAGAATCAGGAAGTTCTTTGTAAAACATCCCTTGATTCTCTTAGGCCTACTATGCTTACATAAATTCAACCTTCCCTGTATTTTTCGCTTCTAAACAGCTATAAATTTTACAATCAGCTATCCCTAAAACATCAGTTGCTTCATGTCACTACACAAGATTTTTCAATGTTCCCATAGCTTAGTTTCTCAAAAGCCTCCACTATCATTCTGTAACTTTGTTCTAAGTTTCCTCCAATGTTTGTAGTTCTGTGTGTGCAAAACTCACGTCTTTATTCAAGGTGCAGCCAAGCACTCTTTGCTTCTGAACATTGAAACAGAAATCACATTTCATGATGCTCTCCACTAGGATTGTTGTCACTCTAAAAGTTTCTCTGAATTTATAATAAAAAACAGGTTAGTACCAACTATGTGAAGACAGACTGACTTAGAAGCCTTAGGGATGCTCAGACAACGATTTTATTTAGTTGTCATGACTGACTGAACGTTTCTAACCTTCTAATTCTGAATAGAGATTGCCTTGTGCAGTGAAACACTTCTTGCAACAATGGACTATTCATTCTGCTGTGACTACATCAGTGAGTGGAGAGGAAGTGCCAACTCTGTAATGCTTTAAATTATTATTATTAAAACAACTCTACAACTAGGATATTGCATTATTTGCAAAAAAATAAAAAGCCTTCCATGTTTTACGTGTTCATGGTTTGGAATGACCCTAAGCTGGTAAGAACCATAACCATTAGCATCTAATAGGGTTGATATGTTCATAAAATCATCAGTAATACAATCTGATGTGATGGTAAGAGAACATACTACAACAAAATATGCTAGAAAAGCAAGGAGCCTGTCCCTTTCCATAAAATGTGACTGATGATAGCATGAAAAATGCAGAATTGAAAAAGAAGTGATGCAAGAATTGTAAGCCTGTTCCTAAAACCCAGCTGCGAGAGGAATCCTTGTGAGTTCCTTTGAAGCAGTGGTTGAGAAAAAGAGCAGGAAAAGACGTATTATTTTAGCAAAAAGGTGGTGAGGTTATAGTGCTAGAATATTATAAAATCCTGTATGGATTGATCAGTATTTTTTCCTGAGAAAAGAAACATAAATGGATCTGCAAGGGTAGGGAATGTATTTTTTTCAAAGAAATACTATCTAGTAGTGTTCTGTAAACCATTATTCTAAGCCTGATCACAGAGAAACTGTAATACCAAAGTCAGTCTGCCTTTGTGGAGGTGGGTTTTGCATTTATCATTTTAATTTCCATTTTAAAACCAAGGGCAGCTAGTTATTTTTTTTCTAATAAAGCTGCTATGCATCTCTCTTTTGTCTCTTTAACTTCATCATGGAAGCTCAAAGAAATTCAAGTGACAGGGGACAGGACAAGAGGGAATGGGCTCAAGCTCCACCAGGGGAGATTTAGGTTAGAGATTAGGAGGAAGTTTTTTTACGGAAAGGGTCATTAGGCATTGGAATATGCTGCCCAGGGAGGTGGTTGATTCGCCTTCCCTGGAGGTGTTTAAGGCATGAGTAGACGAGGTCCCGAGGGACATGGTTTAGTGTTTGATAGGAATGGTTGGACTCGATGATCCAATGGGTCTCTTCCAACCTGGTGATTCTGTGAAATTTTCAAAAAGGCAGGTTACAAGAGTCATTTGACATAAATCATCATTCACTTCATGTACTTCACAATCTAGAATAGATGGTGTGTTTGGAGCACAGCAGACAGGAGTTCTGCCCCCTATCCCACTGAAGTGCAGAATTTCCTACCTCATAATAGTCATTTCGCATTCACTGTGCTCATAGTAACTTAGGGCAGACTGGAAGCTGCTGAAAGCCATGCTTTGGAAGCGAAAGGAGCCAGCTAAAGCATAGAAAATTAATTAGCCCAGTAGGTCCTAGCGGGTTTTATACATGAATCAGATCATATTAGGTCAAAGCACATCACTAGGAGTGATGCCTTCAAACCCAAACAAAATGAGACTAAAATCGTGTCTTTGGAATCCTTGCCTGTGGCTTGTATGAGCATGTAGGTAACTTCACCCTAGTAAACAAATACTATTGGTTGCACTCATACATTAACTAAGAGGTGTTCTTGCCTCCATCTACGCGTGTATCCTTGTGGAAAGCCCTTAGTGTTTGATTTTTGGAGGAAGGTCAACCTGGTACAGGAGATCCGCTTGAGCACAGCTCAATGAATGAACTATAAAGCTATAAAGAAAAGTTTCTATATAGCTCTTCATTTGTTCAGGAGCATCTTGGAATGGATCTTTTAACTCATAGAAACAAGCCAATTGTCCTCATTATCTCTGCATTACAGTGTCACCCATGGCAACATAATACTATTTTATGTACTACACAAGTATCTGAGCATGTTGCTTTCTGAGTTGGACCTTGAGCATATGCAAATCAGATGAGACTCTGACCCACATAAGCTGTGACCTTACAACAGGGTATTTCCTCTTCCCTTTGGTTTCAAATATAGCAGTTCTTATTTTCATTTACATGAAGATCTTTTACATCAATTACCTCTGAATTTTATGCTATAATTAAGATCCCTTTGCACCAAAAAAAAATGGTTTGAAATGCATTAATTAATTACTTTTAATAAGCACACAAGAGACTGCCTTGCAGGTTTTTTTTCTCCTCTAAGAATTCTGTGAGGTTAGCTGCAATTCACAGAATTGCTTAGTTTTTGTTATGGTCCATTCCTGATACCAGTAGTGTCAGAGCCTACCTCAACCTGCACAGTTAAAGAGAGAAGGTAAAAAGGGTCCTTTTGATATCTGTGTGACAAATTGGAGGCTGACAAATCTTCCAGGGTAAATTAAAGAAAGTTATTTATTCTCAAAGCTGCTGAACCAGATCCCAATCTGTTCAGACCACAATCTGATACCTTGAACACAGCCAAGGTCGCTGAACAAACTACAACACAATTCGGATTCAATACACCATAGTGCAAAGAAAAAGAAGGTACAGTAAGATAAGTCAGAGAGAAAGAAATAGCAGGGGGAAAAGAAAAAATTATCACCACTCCAGTGGAGCACAGTGGCTCCTCAGGAAAATGTGGTCCATTCAGCAGCAACTCCTCCAGCAGGAATTCTTCGTGAATACATGGCCCAGTAGTTCTTCAGGGCAGCTGTGCCAGTACACAGCCCAGTTTCATGGGGTGGTGGATGCATGCTCTGTGCCTTCTTGGCAGGCATTATTTATAAAGCAAGCACATGCTCTATTAGCAGGTGAGGAATGTACTTGCTGTGAAAGTTCTTGAGCTGGAGCACATGCAGAAGCTCCTTCAGGAAGGTTCTCAAATTGAAGCTGGTGGATCCAGGATCACTGACAATTCAACAGACCCTTGTGAGAATATGCTCTGCCGGAAATCATTGGGTGAGGATGCACAACCAGTGCTTGCTGCCGTAGCTCCTACCTCTCCTCTGCAGCAGCCCCCCAGGACAGTGAGCCCATTGGGGGTGAGGGAGAGGGAGAGTGGTGCTTACGCCTACACCTTCACCTCTCAGTTGTTAACTGTGAGCCACAGAAAAGTCTCTCAGGCTCACGCAGCCCTGCACTCAGACTATGTTTGAGACAGAACAAATACAAGGAAATAAGTTGGTCTTCACAGCTTTCTAAGCATTTCTCCCTCAAATTGTCTTAGCTTTCACTTATGGCACATCTTACTGATTTCTGTGAGGGCTCTCAAGCAGCCACAAATGTGTTTCTTTTCCTTACCATACTATGTACATTTGCTGAATCCTTTACAACAGGTTTTCCTCAAAGGCTACAAATTTTCCATAGCCTAGTTTTCACCTGGGAAGTTCTGCAGATGCACTCTCCTGAGGTGCTGACCTCAGTTAATGATTTCTATCCAGCTACTGCATTCTTAACAGCAGCTATATGAAGAACTTCTGACTGACTGTAACAAGCAGGGAAAGATTTGTCTAAGTGTATTCAAAGGACTTAAATGTAAAAGCAGAACTTCCACAAGGCAACTGAAAAAAGGTTCGTGTTAACTGCCCAGTATTGTATCTTCATTGTCTCTTGTGTTATTATATAAAGAAACTCCTTGTTTAGTATTAAATTTATTGTTACAGCTGTGAAATTGGATAAGAGTTCTCGATGGATACAGGAACTAGAGTAATCGCACAGCAGTGGTCATTAGTAGGGGAAAGGCAGAAAGAGCTGCTTGCTTGGGAGCTCTATGTCTGGCAGAATTCATCAAAATGCCAAGATTCCTGAATACACATCTCAAAAGACAGAATTTTTACTGCTGTTTCACTTTACCATGCTTTCTCCAAATGAAAGTATCATGAAGAATTCTGCTTTGCTGGTTTCTGGTGTTTTTAGCACGGTGGGAGCAAATGATAAAGAATCCCTGTGCTCAGCAAAGAATGATCATTTGCAAAGCTGACTGGGAATCTCTGTACAAGAAAAGGGAAGGGCTAGAAGCTATGATTACCTGAAACACAAATCATAATCCATGTTCAGGATACATGACTAATAGAGCTCACCCTAAAGCTTGGAAGGATAGACCTGGTAATGTTATATACTCTTTTCTCCCTCTTCATTGCCTGTTAAGCTCCTCTGTGATGGAGAGATCTTGACAGTCTTTGGTTTCATGCCTGTCATTACCATGACACTATTATACATTCTCTTCAGGATTGTATGTGTCTTCCTTTACCTCTCAGCAGCAGCAACATCAGTTACTCAACAGGAAATGTCTTGAAATAAGCCTTTCATTTGAGGAGCCTGCCAAAATGAAAACACTTTTAGATATAGACAACTGATCTCATAAACAGAAATAAATCTAAAATTAACTGAAACCAAAATCACATGTTTCCCCCTCTACGCCCCCACCCAGGTCTCTGAGTGTTGGGAATCTTAATCTGTACTCTCCATTCTGAAACTGAATCAGACTCACAGTCTGAAAATTAACCTCAAACTCAATCTTTGGTGGAGTGGCTTGAAATGATGTCTCCCATGCTTAGACGTACATACGCAACTTTAGATTCATCTGTGCTCATAAGTTGTTTCCTAGAAACAAAATCTTATAGTTTCAGGTCAATTAGATTGTGTGTTTTAATTGATTGTCTAAACTTTCTCTGGAAGCAAATCATCAACTAGAAGAGGCATCTGCACTGTTCTAATTGACTTAAATGGAAATAACAAATGTGCAGCCTTTGAGTTCATTGGACACCTGGATTATTTCTCACTGAGAAAAATAATACCTCTGTCCACAAGTAAATTTTGGGAAGAGAGAGTGGTAATTTCATCAAAAAAGCTTTAGAAAAAAAGTGGGCTAGAATGACACACATTTCTGAGATAGAACCTCTACTCTATCCAGTGTTTGGTCTTCACTTTGACGACTAAAATGAAACAGCAACAGTTTGTTTCATTCAGAGATTTCTGTAGAAGAGAAGATAGGATCCAGTCCATGCATCTGGCTATAAAACCATGTAGGAATCCTTCTGAATAAAATACAACAGGAATTGCATTTACCACCTTTATTCCTTCTGACTGAAATACTCTCACTGAATTTTTTTTTAATAGGGAACAGGTTTATGTTTTATTAAACAGATGATGCTACTGTTACAACTAAAAAGAAAGAAGCCTTTCCAAAAAGAGTAACTTGAACAAATTTGTACAGAATACAGACCACTTACTTTGCAAAATGAATCCCTTGTACTTGGAATTTCATGTACAAATGCAAACCTCATGGATGATTCCCATAAGTATTCATTTAACCGGCTTCATTATGTGGAAAGGGTATAAAGCAACCAAAGACCTAAAATGGCCGCTCGGCATTATGTTGTTCTGTGACTGTGAGCATGATTTACAACTATGCATTTTCTGCTCTTGTTCCTTTAGCTTAGCGCTGAATTATAAATGAACAACTGGATCCCAGGATTCTTTTTCTAGTTTAAGAACAAAATCAACCTGACAAAGGGATAGTTTTTTAACACCGTAAGTCAATGAATTCTTTATAAGGAGATGCATTATTTGGGGAAAAAGACCACAACCCCTCTCAGACCTTTCAGTTTTACTCTTAAATGAAAAACAGAGAAAGGTAGATGCAAAACCAAAATTACATGTAAGCTAGTTTGATGCAGTTCAAGTAATTGTGTGTATAAGCAATTCACAATGCTTTGTGCGAACAAATATTTAAGCAACTAGAAGGCAACAAGTATGCTTCGGCTTGAGTTGACTGTACGTTTGCAGTAAACTTGTCTCCTAACATTGGCACTTGACAACATGTGCAAACGGCAAAATTACTTTCACGCAACTGGATCTTTCTGTCTGCTTCTGAGTTGTTGTCTATATCTGTTATTAAATAATATATGCAAATGCTGCAATCCTATTCCACAAACAAATCATAAATAATTACTGAATTTCTTTTTTTTAACAGATGACACAAGCCCCTTGCCTCAATGACTTTCAGTCTACCTGAATAATGGGTTAAAAGCTTGAAAATAAGACACAACACCAGAGATTTTGGTTTTTTGGGGGGGGGGCACTGTGCAATACTGAAGGCTTGAGAGAAGACATTGGTATGAAGGAAGAGGAGATGGAACTGTGAAGTTCAAAGTCAAGAGGACATTAACACTAAAATGCCATTGAAGTTTTACTTTCACACTGGATACGACCTCAAGAACTGCCCGGGGGAGAATCACCTCTGTGCACGTAGCTACTTCTCATTGTGTTTCTACCTCTGTTGTAACTAGACTTGAATTTTTTATACTAAACAGATGCATAGCTCAGTAGGTCCTACTAATCTAAGAGATGCTCTTTTGATTCATGGTTGCAGATCCCCATATGGCCATACAGATTGTCCCCGTGCCTTTTCAAAAACTGCAGCATGCAGCCATGTCCGTCTCTGTGGGCCAGTCCCAGGGACTGGTGCAGACCAGGCGACCTGTCTGCATGGGCCCTTTGCATCCTCTGACCACAACACCAAAATAGCTCTCAGGCCTTCAACCACGGCCCTGGGGAACAGAGAAGGTTCTTCCGCTCTCTCCTCGTGTTACAGGCCTGGATTAGGCTGATTTAGCCTTTTTTTTTTTTCTTGTAAATAAGGCACAAGGATCTGCCAGCAACATTCCTCTCATTTTATCTGATCTCATAAGAATTATTTTTAGTAAGAACTGGTTTGCCCTGAAAAAAAAGCTATTCTCTAAAAAAAGCTTTGTACACTTAAGACATATGGGACAGAAGGAAGCCTGCATCTAGCATTATATTTTTTTCCAGTCACCAGAAAAACCCTGAAACTTTTTAGCTAACAGAAAAGATAAATGGGGTTCTGGATTGAAAATGATAGATGTGCCATTGTTAACAACCTTTTCTGAAGTCTCATTAGCTTACAGAACGTGTGCAAAACTTCTACCTCTTCTTATAAGAAAGTTACACAGGTATACTTCTAATTAAATAACAAATGAATAGCTGTAGTAAAAAGGGAGCCATTTCTGTTGCTTCTCTCACAAAAATTAATTGAAATAAATAAATACTTTATAGCAGCAACAACATCACCCAGTCCCTTTTCTGACAAGCTTACAAGCACCACAGATGTTGCTTAGGGTCATTATACTCTATATTTTGGTACAGAGATTTAGTGGATGGCATGCATGATATGCTTACTAAGCTACTTTGGATAAACATGGAAAAAATCTGGTTGTGTAGTTGCCACAGATTGGAATGGTTTCATGTCCTATGTGATCTGAAGTGAGATTCCTTTGCTATGTGTCATATACCTTTTATACAGCACTGTGGTTCATTATTTCATAACCATTAATTCTTTGGATGCCTGCACTGAGATTGTTATATACATATATGCATAAAAGAATAAGAACTGTGCATTCTCACATGATGTCACATTACAGTCCACAGCTTTATTGATCTTTACTATGTTTGGTAACAAAGGGAGAAGGATGCCAATGATGTACATCTCACGCTAGGACAATTTCCTTTTCACACTTGGAAAACAGAGCTCCTCTCTTTTACATACGTTTTATGTATTCTTGCATAGCCTTGGGACATCAGGATCTGAGAAAAACCTCTCTTATGCTTCATATGTAAATCAGTGGCAGCCGTGGCCAAGTGCTAGATGATAAGTAAGCTGGTGAGGTAAAGTCAGCCAGAACTGTCATGGATTAACTTTTTATGTCATTTCTTAAGCCATGACCCTGCAAGTCATAAGGATCTTTCAGTAGGTTGGGCTCTGTCACGTGTGAAGTAGCTGTTGGTGTAACTGATACAATGGCAAACAGCATCCTAGATCGTAAATGTCTTTGGGAAAATAACTGTTTGTGTCTGTCAAGTGTACAGCAGAAGATGACCTTGCTGATGACTGCCTTTCCTGGCACACCTGTAATGCACACACTATGTTTCATTTACTCTTAATTCACTAAATCAGTTGACACTATGGAGAGGCAATTAAGATACTTAGCATACAGCAGGGATTCAAGGTAATGCAAGATCTGTTCCCTCCTCCATTTCTAGTACTCTGAAACCACCCTCCAATGCCTCTGTGCCTCCATTTATGCCTGCTTGGTAATAATGTCCTGCTCTAGGAAGGCTAAGAGACTCTAAATGCCTTTAAGGTGAACCAAGGTCTTTGGCTGCAATTTTCAAAGTAGACATAGCTATTTTATAAAGCAGATTGTGGCATTATGGATAATAATTATGAGGATTCCTGCAGCTGAAGTTTTTACACTCTCCATTTAAGTCACTGTTTTCTAGCTGAATTATAGTATTGCAATGTTAGCAGGTACTAACTATGACGGCTGAGAGTCACCATGCTGAGTATCCACCTCAACTTAATACTTTTGGATGATTCTAGCTCAAGTAACCCACGCAAGAAAGAAGGATATGGTTTTGCCTTGAAAACATTCACAGCCTTTTCTGTAGAAATCCTAGTCCATCCTTACTCTGAAGGAGGAAGAGATTACAAGTGCTGAAACTGAAGAGGCACTTTTTGCTTGTCATACCAGGAGCCTCCCAGTTTCACCAAATCTCCAAAAATCGCACTAATTTAGTCAAGAATGGACAGACTCAGATTAAAATTGTGTGGCATGGCAGAGAGCTGGGCAGAAGAGAGCAGGGGGAGCAGCCCTGTGGTGAGGTACCAGGGGGAACCTGGAGTACCAGGGACTGACCCATGGGGCTTGGAAGCAGAAGGACTAAAATGTGAAGCTGAAAGGAGGCTGAGAAACATGGATAGAGACAAGGAAATGTAAGGGCAGGAGTTGGAGAAGTTTAGACCATAAGGAAAAGCTAGAGGGACTAGGAGCCGAACACTTCAAAATTGTGTGAAGAGCTGACTCTACGCCTAGCTGTATTCCTCTCAGAGTCTGGAATAGAATACAGAATTTCTGACTTAGAGTGTTTTTCTGTTTTCCTCCTGAAATCCACTGAAAATAAAGTGAATGACTCATCCCCTTGTAGCCCACACAAAGGGTGATACAATTCTACATATTACGAGATGTCCATGGACCTCTGCTTCAATATGTGGATCTGGAATTCCAGTTCTTCCAATGAAACACAAAGGGAACTAACTGTGGTAATGTGAAACGACATCAGCTTTCCTTCCTTGAAAAGCTAAGAAATTCTTTTATATACCTATCTGTGTGAGAGAGAGGGAGAGTGTGTGTGTGTGTACATACAAATAAACTAGTTTGCAAGGAACTTGTTATGTCAATCCATTCAGAAATAGAAAATACAAGAATTGAGGTTGACCTTGCAACTATTGCTCATCTGCTTTGATTGTTTCCATTTTTGTACAGTCTTTATTTCTGCCACCTCATGCAGACATTCCTCTAAGTCATCTGGTGCAACAAGAATTACTTCAACCTTTTATTATTAGCATTAGTAAGTATTTGTGTGGTAGTAGTCCCTAGGTCAGCGGGTGTTGTGTAAGCAATGAAGAGAGCCAGTCTCTTCACAGACACCTTTGCAATCTAAAGAATCTGGACTGTAATTCAATAGCTGGAACTTATCACTGCAGGACTCAATTTTAATTCAGCCAGCCCTCAACTTATTTCACTGTCTTCATTCTCATCCTCCTCTTATTTTTTCTTCACTTTTAGGCTTCTGTTTCTTTTTTGTTTGTTTGTTTCACAGTTTTTCAACAAAAATTAGATAATTCTGGATTTCTTCACCCCTGCTTTCATTTTCACATCTTCTGTTTCTGTACTTCTTTCCCACAATTAGCTCATTTTTTTTCTTAATTTTTATTTCCTTCTTTTGTTACAATGAATCATAGAATCACCAGGCTGGAAAAGACCCACCGGATCATCATGTCCAACCATTCCTATCAAATACTAAACCATGCCCCTCAGCACCTCATCCACCCATCCCTTAAAAACCTCTAGGGAAGGTGACTCAACCACCTCCCTGGGCAGCCTCTGCCAGTGCCCAGTGACCCTTTCCATGAAATTTTTTTTCCTAATGTTCAGCCTGAACCTCCCCTGGTGGAGCTTGGGGCCATTCCCTCTTGTCCTGTCCCCTGTCACTTGGGAGAAGAGGCTAGCTCCCTCCTTCCCACAACCTCCTTTCAGGTAGTCGTAGAGAGCAATGAGGTCCCCTCTCAGCCTCCTCTTCTCCAGGCTAAACAACCCCAGCTGTCTCAGCTGTTCCTTATAAGGCCTGTTCTCCAGCCCCTTCACCAGCTGAGCTTGGATCTGGCAATATCTTTGTTATTATTTGAATCTGTTATTACATCTTCAGACCACCTCTATGCTCACAAGAGTTAAAACATCTTTTTTTCTTAATTATTCTTGATAAAAACTGATTCTAGACAGCCTTCCAACCATGATATCAGTCTTGTAATATTTGCCTGAGTTTGCTGACATCCTGAAGGAATGCTCTCAAGAGGTGTATCTCTGGCTGAGGGTGCCAGCAATGGTACATCACAGTCAGTCCCCACCATCCCCATAGTATTTAGGGGGCTGGAACAAGAGGGGATAGAATGAAGCCCCCCAAGAGGCAAGCTCAGGAAATGGTTGGAAGGAAGATGTGCAGGGAGGATGAGGGATAAGCAGAAGAAAATCTGAGGAGAAAAGCAAGGAATTTAAGAGCCCAGAGGCAGAAGAGACAGTAGTCTAGAGAGGAGATTTTCTTAGTGTGACGGAGAACAGGAAAATGAGTACTGATTGAATTTCAGTTACAACATAATTCTAATCTATGATCAAACCTCCTGGTGATATCAGTATGAGATCCAGTGATAACTGGAGATTATAATGAAACATGATAGCCTGCTTTCATTTCTCCTCATCTCTGCTCCATCATCTTCCTTACCCTTCCCTATTTTCTTTGCCCAGACCTGCTCAGCTCCCTCAGAAGTTAACAGGCGCTTTGTCATCACCTTTAGGAGGAGCACGATTGGGCACCTTCTGCATATTGCTGTAAATTGAAGTTGGCCTTGGCAATGTGCTCACGGAAGGGCCAGTTCACATCAGGAAGTGGGGGATGTTTCACTGACATTTTTAATGCACTGTGGAGCAATAAAACTATCAGGTTTTGGCATATTATGGAGCAATATGACAAAAATTGCAGAATCCACAATATTATCCTACCCACGGTTTTTCATTGGTCCTAATTATAGTTCTGTTGCTAAAGCTATAAAATATGATTTTCAACAGCCCACCAAAAAGGCAGGAGCTCAGCAATTCCCAGAGCAATTGCACACAGTTTGCTGGACAAATGTATTTTGCTTATAGCCAGGGTTAAGGTGAATAATGAATTAAGAAATCAGATGTCTAAACATTGGGTCTCCAGTTGGACTTAAAGACGAGAACTTATATCTGTCAGTTAGGACTGGCGTGCCTGTATCTTTGAACTCCAAATGTCTGAAGCTGATGATAGTTCTTTGCTGTAGTGACTGGTGGCAGAGCTGATGGTGTCCTTGCACTTTTATTCCGAGTGTAATTCCCGTCTCTTCAGAGATAACAAAAAGCCTGAGCACCACTGGTGTGGTGGTACCCAGCCCCTGTGCATACGACAATGAAAGCACGAATCTTTTTTCTGCTTATCCCCAGTATTCATTCCACTTGACTGATCTTCTGCCATTGGAGAGCAATTTTATAACTTTGTGTCCACTGGTTGCTCATCCTCTGTCCTTTCTGCTCTGACTGCCCAGTGGGTGGCAAAGCAGCGCTGGCTGTTGTTAGGACCTAGTATGACATCTGTGAGCCATTTCACAGAAGAAACTAAGCAGCAGTAGCTGGTGACACAATCAAGACCCATCCAGACAGCACTGCAACTACTGACATGTAGCTGAAAGTCTCTATTTCCTACTGCCAAGGTCTCAACTCATCCAGTGGCTTTCTCTGGGTTCTTTTTTTCCCCTTTTAATTAAACAGTGTAGCTTGAAGTGAGAAAAAATATTTGTTAAAAAAGGAAGATGTCAAGTTGTAGCTCTCCAGTAAATTATTATTGTACTCACCATATGACTTCACGTTTGGATCTCATTTTGCCCTTCTTTTATTTCTCTATGTAGTTTTGTTTATTTTGCTCTCCCTAATCTCTTGCCTGATTTACTGCTGCCACACTGCTGTCACACACCGGCAAGCTGACGCCTCTCCCAGCACTGACAGACAAATATCGCTGCAGCAGCATGCCACCCTTGGCTGCCCTGCCCCTCCAGGAACTCTGCTTCCTCCTCTATGGGAGAATTTGTGCAAAACCAGTTTAAAATACCATCAAAGTGAGTGTAAGTAGACAACCAGGGTTTCTGTGAAGAAGCTGAGATGTGACGTACCTTTCTCTGCCGACACTGCTCAGGTGGTGATAACTTCCAGCAAAGCCACAGGGTGGGAAGGCCGGGACAGTGACTTCTGTAGGTGCTGCAGCAAAATTCATCAGAGCTCACCTCTCAGCATGGAGTAATGATTTTGGTGTTAGTGGGTATTGGGCATCTTCTGACTAAAGTTAAAAACAATAAGGGACATTGTTACCTATTTTGTTTTACTTTCAAATGCAACATGATTAAAATTTGGATTCTAATTATCTGTCCTTTTTTTAAAATAGCAGTGCCTAACTAATTGCCATCAGTGCTTTCCCTAAGATCAGAAGTAAAGCTGTTTCTAAAATATATGGTTTAGATTCCAAGCCAGTCACATAAGAGCAGTGCCCAAGATGAATCAGTTCCATGGTGTTCTCATTCTGTGTTTAATAATAAAATAAAACCAAAAAATACTGATGAAATGCAGAACCCTGCAGGGTGCTGAAAACTGCAGACTGTTAGCTGAGCTTGCACTGTGACCCCAGTTTATATTTGTCTGCTAAAGCACAGTAAGCACACATGATATTATAGAAACAAATAAGATGCATTAAACCAAGATATTCAGGCCAATAAAACTAATGAAAGGTTTACCACTGCTCAAAAATAATGTGCTCAGTAGAAGACAATCTCTTGAAGTGTGGTGTGTGTTAACATAATACATTTCCATGCTTAGATTTTCAATTCTGCAAAAGACAGACAGTTATAGGTATGTGTTTCAAATTTAAAATAATCTCTTTGGAAGGAAAAGACAATTTCTTTTTCTGACAGACTGAAGGGGAATAATGTTCACTGTTTATACATTTACTCAAGCAGTGGAATTTCACATGGCTGAACTTCACTTCATCATAGGTTCACCAGTTTAAATTAGCTCAAAATCCTTCCCAACATTCATTTGTAGATCACAGTCTTCACAGAAACTGATTTATCAGGATGCCCAAACCCGGGTGCAGCCAGGGAAGACAAATAAGCCTCTGGCATAAAGCAAATGAGCTGAGGGAAAATGAATGTCAAAAAAGGAGGACCTAAGTGAAAGTAAGAAACCGTCTG
This sequence comes from Piaya cayana, assembly GCA_013389865.1. Classification (NCBI taxonomy): domain Eukaryota; kingdom Metazoa; phylum Chordata; class Aves; order Cuculiformes; family Coccyzidae; genus Piaya; species Piaya cayana. Next base: position 59,739 of record WAAB01007891.1, read on the forward strand.
CCAGTGGGAAGCATGCAGTTTCAAATCTCAGATGCTACGCCACTTGTATTTCCTCATGTTCCACCTTCACACAAGTGCCTCTTTTTTTCCCCTTTTTTTCAACACTGCCTTCTGGATGACATTCCCTGCTCTCATCCATCAGCTGCCTGCTTTTTCATTTGCATTCAGTTTTAAACCACTTCTTTTTGACAGACCTTATACACTATTTAGAGTTCCTCAATGAGTACAGTTCAGAAACACCAGAAAGCTTTGTGCATGGTCTAATCAGTGGTAGCTGCCTGAGTATTCTATTAGCTCCCAGAAAATACAAAGGAAAACAGAACATGACCTTACAATGAGGGGTAATGGATAGCAAACCCCTTATCATCCTTCCAGTGAGTGTATCTGTTTGCTACTTCCAGAGTTGTGAAGACTTTGTAAAACAGTATGAATGAAGGAAAATCAAAACCCTTGTTTGATACTGGTGTTGGCAAGAAAGAGCAGCCAAATGTTAGAATAAATACCCTTTAAGGAATTTGGGATTAAGGGTAAAATCCTTCCTGGCTGAGATCAGGTCTCCTAAGCTGGGGTGGGAAAAATCTTCCTTCATAAGCTTTTCTTTAATGGTGGCTAATTAACCTGCTGTTATGTTAAAATTTTACCATATTTATCAGGTCTGACTCAGTTCTTATTCATCGCTGTTTCAGAATACAACAGAGATAAGGTCTTATTTTCATCTTTGTTCATGTCATTTGACTTGGGTAGAGGGTTAAATGAATTTAGAGAAGTTAGTTCTCCTAGGTCACGTATAAGATACAGTTTTATCTGGTAGCACTGATAGAGTGAAAGACAGTCGGTGCCACATATATTACCATTACACTCCTCCATTCTTGATTTTGCACCTTTTGCTTCCTATCAGACTCCCTAGAGGCCTTAAATTTGTGTTCATTCACTCTATAAGACATCTTCCCAGATGCTCAAATCCCACTTCTGTTATTGCAATTTCTTTTAAATTTGTCTGGATTCTTGTGCAGAGTCAGGACTTCACTGTTCCTTAGCTCAGCATTCTCCTGACTGAGTGCCAGTGCAGGTAATTATATCCAGTGCGCTCTCAAACTTCTCTCTAGCTGCATTTGGAGGAATTATTCTTCTTGTTCTTTTCTGAACTATTTCATAAAATCATGGATACTGAGAACTGATGAGATGTGTATTTCAAAGAGGTTGCACGTTATGCATTAGGGGTGAACAAACACCTTCTGCAGGAGGGCTGAAATTACTGTTACAGCTTCCTTTCTCTTCTCATTTGAACTCTATTTTACATGGATGTTTTTCACACAAAGTAGAAGATGAAGGACAAAAGTTTGGTCCAGATTAATATGTTGTTGTTATTCAAAAGTGGAGACTTCTCCCTCTAATTTACTCTTCTGAATCTTAGCCTAGATTTGTTCAATAGTTGCTCAGTAGCTTATGATGGCTTTAGCCGGTTGTCACAAGGTGCTCACCGAAGTAAGTTTCTCACTTACTGGGAGAAATAGCAATACAAAGGCTAAAGAGAGAATGAGGTAATGCTGCTACACTGACCTCAGGCTAACTACAAGGCAGGAGCAATGGAAAACTTAATTTTGCAATGCCCAAGTTCAATGTGCTTGCTAACCAGCAGTTCTCTGATTCTGGTACTTATCTCGCGCTAGGCCCAAGACAGCTCAGGGTACCTTTTGCAATGAAATGTCATTCAAATAGAATTGCATGGAATATGAAACATTGAAGAAAGAGAAAAAACTATTTTCCTTAATTACAAGTATGAACCACAAATATAAGTAAATTACAGAAAGAAAAAAATAGGAAAAAAAAATATGGAGAACTACAATTAATCTCCTTAGTAGATACTGTTCATTTCCTGCAAGAGAATTGGCTGCAAGTACTTACGCAAGCTCACCTAACTCCTCACTGCAGTGCAGTTCTTCCAAGCAAAGAAAGGGATCTTCATGCTTCAAGCAAGTAAATTATAATCAATTCTCATTCCTTCACTTTGGAGGAATTTGAGGTGTTGCTACCAGGGTGAGGAAGTTAGCTGTTCCCTAGTATGGGCAGGAGTGGAAAATCTTGGGAAGACAAATTATTCAGGAGAGGGCTATGCTCACAAGATGTTTAAGAAATGCATTTCTAATATAAACATAAAGTCTTTATTTTCACCATGGGCCATTTACGAGAGAAGGATTATCAGAATGCAGGCTCATCTACCTGACCCTGCTTGGACTGGAGGTTGGACCAAATTACCTCCAGAGATCTGTTCAAGCCTAAATTATTCCATAGTTATTTATTCTCCAGCCTCCATGATGATAGCCTATATCTGGAAAGAAGGGATGGTGCCCACTCTGTACCCACAGGGGAATCCTTCACACTGGTGAATTTCCTACTAAGGAAAAACAATAAAAGAAGCACCTATCTGATGCAAGAGTAATATAGACTATATTAAATATTTCTTGTTTTTACTTTCCCTTCAAATCTTCTGGATTTTAAAAGCTGACAGGTCCAGCTCAGACTTGATATAAGTCATACTCAATTAGGGCATGACTGAACTTGGATCACTTGCTGAATTAGGTTTTCCAGAGTGGTCACAACACTTTTATCCGCACTCCCTTACAGTTCAGTGGTAGGTAAGCAGTAGTAAGTCTGTATATGAAGTGCCACTGCCTGCTTTAGAACTTCAGCAGTAATAAAGTAAACACATAAGCATGTAGCCTTTGCATGGTTAAACATGGTATCTACTGCTGGATATAACCGAAAGCATGGTTGACTAAGGAGCTAAACAAAACTGCAATGCTCAACTGCATGATTTATATCATGTTGATCTTTTTGTAATCATTGTAAGTGGAAACCAGGAACAGGAGTGCATATTTGCACAAGAGAAACAACAGGAACAAACTTAATTTAGGATTCTTACTGCAATCAAAGCACTAGGGACAAGAAGACAGTCAGGATTTTTATGAAGAAGAAATGTTCACTCCATAATGATAACCACACAGGATGGATGTGGTTGGCTTACATTATACCAGCAGAAATAAGTCTGATGATGATGACGGTGCTATGACATGAATAGCTAATAAGAAATGTAACTTGTATTATTCATGCTTGTGTATTTTCAAAAGAGGTGAAACTGTAATAGGATGGAGACACTTCTACAGATTCTTAAACTTCAGTGACTGTTTCTTTTTTCTGTGCAAAATTTCAAACCTCAAACAGTATTGTGGTTAGCTAGCAGGGAAGTGAAAATTGGTTTATTATATCCAACTCAGGTTATTATCACTAACTGTTATGTGTAGAGATGTCTAATATAAGTATAGCAGCAGCCTAAACTTCCACAGTACCCATAACACAAATATTTCAAGTACTTTGCAAATATTACTAGGTTAATTTGTATTGAACAGTGATAGACATCTTATTAAAGAGAAGCAAAGACATTGCTGTTATGATCAAATTGTTGAGAACATGTCCAGTTTTATTCTCTACAGGGTAAACACTCTCTACAGGGTAAACACACAGGGCAAGTTCACCATAATACTTATCTCACTTTGGTTGCTTAGTAAAGACTCTGCTCATATACGTTTCTGCAAATGCCATAACAATCTCCTGTTCTCAAAATTCATTAAAACAGCTATGCATTTTCTTTTACAAACTGTCAAAGAAACAAAGGGAGTGCTTGAACTGCTACTTTACCAGAAAGTCCTTTTTCGGTTGCATGATTGTGAGCACTTGTAGATGAGTGAAAATGTTTTGCATCATGCTTAAAAAAGAATTTGGAAATAACCGTTAGTGAGCTAGAGGTGCCTGTGAAGATCACAGAGGATATAGAAAGGGATATTAAGAAAGTGCTGCGATTCAGCTGGGAAAGATCAAAGTGAGCCAGATAACAGCCAGGGGACATCAGAGGAGCATGAAAGTTGCTGAGGATGTAGGAAAAGACTATGTAGTGCTGTGGGACATAAGGGAAATTGAATAAAATATGTATGTCAAGAAAGGTCCCGGCATGATACAGAAAACCAGAGGAGACATCATCATGACAGAGCTGTCTGAGAAAGCCTCACAATGCTATGAGATGCAAGCCTCAGGATGATGATGAAAACCAGAGAAGGCTGAGAATTGCTGGGGACACAAATGAGAGTCATCTAACACAAGGGAATGTTATTGAATGCAGTTGCGTCAAGAAGGGCTACAGCAGCTGAGTATAGCTACAAGAATGTTTGAAAATAATGAAGTCACAGAGTGTCCAGATTTTACAGGGAATAACACATGCTCCTGGAGATCAGCACCCAACAAAGGCAAATGAAGTGCAATTAGAAATATGCTAAGGAAAATAATGTTATATCACGCAATAGAAGAAAAATCACTGCTAGAGAGAATGAAGGAGAATCTGGAAAACGTTTTCACCAAAAGGTTCTCCAGTCTTAGGAATCTTCTTGGAGCAGCTGCTGAGCCTGAAGAAGGGTATAGCATGATAGGGAATGAGAGAGCAACTGTAAGATGCCAGAAACAGTGAATCAGATTGTGAGTTGAGTGACAAATGTGTAAACTGCTGGTTGCTATAGAGGGCTACAGTGTCAGGAAATGTTGGAGCCTGCTGTTCTTCTAGAGACATCCAGGAAATGTGAATTGAAAGAACACTATAAGTTGAATAGTGTCAAGAAACATTGGAAAATGCTGTGAATACCTTTAAGCCTGTTCAGTGAAGGATCTAGATGAAGGCAGTGAATTATTGGAGTGGTTAGCTATGCAGCCACATAGAAACCAAGGCAAGGCTGTGATCTCCCAAGGGTCCAAGATACAAGGAGAAACCTCAAGAAAGAATGCAGATTGCCAAGGGGACTGAAGAATCCTGCATATAAACTAGGAACAACTGAAAAGCTGAGAGATGTGTCAGGAAGCACAGGCTAAGGTCATAGACTGAAACAAATCAGATGTCTGGTTTCACCATTTGACTAATAGAAGAAGGATGTGACCCAAGATAATCTTGCCTGCTTCTCTTTTGGAGTGCAGAGCAGAATCCCTTTCAGTACTGTCTTAAAGCAATGAATGCTTGCTGCTGAACAACCAATGCCATGTATGGAAAATAACTATCTATGCTATGTCATTGTATGTGTTTAAACTGAGGCCTGGGAACCACACAAGACTAGGAGGGGAAAACAATCTCTTTGGCATAAAGGGAAACTTTTTAAGGGCTAAGTTGTGTATGATGGTGCAGGGAACCCTCTTGCCACTCACAGCACAGTTGCAGAGCAGATAGACACCACTGGTCTTTCATAAACTACCAAAAGAGAAAAACAGTACAGAAAATATGTTTTATTCATGCAACATCTAACTCCAAAGCACCATTCCTAAATACAGTAACATAGCCAGTGTATTTGTAATTCACAGTACTGACTGGCTCTGAAGCAATGCCTTGCTGGAGCCTAGGCAGAGCTAGGGCCTCAGCCCCCATCTGACAGTCCAGTTTCACAGAAAAGACAGTTACTCTATTTGAAAACTGCTCCTTGCTGCACATCTTCCTGGGGGAATGACGATCAGCACCAGCAGCAGCACTTCAGCAGCACATCTCCTCCCTCCCTCCAGCACAGCTCAGCCTCAGGAGAGCTATTCTGCAGTCTGCATTCGGATGGGAGGGAAGGGGGAAGAAGACAAAGAGTTATTTTTTGTATGATCTGCTGTGAAAGGCAGCAAATAGCAAGGTTTCCAACCTCTTTCCTTTGTTTGCCTTAGGTCTCTCAATTTCTATATCAGGCTCTGGTTCAGCTTCCATTAGCACTTCCTCATCAACATCATTAACAATGGTTTCCTCACTGAGGGTATCACTAGGATTGTACTTACTGCCAGAATCCTCTGGCACAAAATCACTGTCTGAGTCAGAGCAGAGAAATAATTAACCCGCATGATACTTCTCCGAGGAATGAAAAGCAGACCTAATAAGATTTATGGGGCAGCAAATTGATCCTGCTTCTAAGGAGAAAAGCAACCACGTGCATTGCCAGCAAGAAGTAAGGAGGTGTCTGTGTCAACACAGAAGTCATCTTCACCTCACCTGTAAGTGGCCTGCATTACCTTCATTGCACAAGTTACCTTTCATGTCTAAACAGCAAACCACTTGTTTACTGCCCTGGCCCTAGAACAGATCATTGTTTTACTACCCCCAAAATCTATCAGTGTCAATGGTTTCTCAGCTTCTCTGAAACTGGCCGGGCTTGAGGGGTCAAGCAGGGTAAGACTATCTTAATTGAAACTACCAGCAACTGATTTGCAAACAGCCTTCAAAGACTCCTGATCATATTATCGATCTATAAGTCTAGATTTTTGATTCAATCTGAGACTCCAGAAAGTGAAATAGAACTGCTGGAAAATTTGCCCCACATACAGAGAAGTAGCCATCAAGATTTACACAAATGTGCATGTTTTTTCTGTTCTCAGCTCCAGACACAATAGTTTTCTTTCCCTCCAAAACCTAATCAGTCACTGCGGTGGCAGACAATCACAGGCAATGCTAATTAACTTTCTAGGTGCAGAAGGATCCCCTCCCAAAAGCTGATAATACGTCTCAGTGGGGTATGAGGTTAGTACATTCCTTGCTGGCTGGGAAGGATCTCTGGAGAAGTACATATCATACAGATTTCTGCCTGGGGAAAAAAAAAAAAAAAAAAANAAAAAAAAAAAAAAAAAGCAGCCTACAAAGATCTGGAAGCCTCAAAATCCTTTCACTTCTGCTGGGAATTTAGTTCAAAGCAGCTGCATGTAAATTTTGCACAGCAAATGCTATGCTGGCAAATCTTCCTCATGATTTATGTTTTTAAATCAACAAGAGTAAACTATACAGAAGAGGAGCTAGCTTTAGGGCACCCAGATTTACCCTGTTTTAAAGTAAATGTGAAAACAACCCTAAGGAAAAAAAAAAGTATTTGAAATATGTATGAGCGGACGCACTGCCTTGCCTCATCTCTTTGTGCTGCCTAAGCGGGACACAGACTGGCTGAATCCTTATAAATAGAGATCTGGTACAGACATTCCTCAGAAAACATGCAGCTACCATTCCTAGTTCCTCTTCCTCCCTGTCAGGAGTGCACAAGAGGCAGGGAGATATGGATGGAGGGTCAGCATCAGGCTGGGAATTGCCTGAAGGCCCCCATCTTTCTCCAGACCCTAAAACGATGAGAGACGATGAGAGTGGTATTTCCTCCTTTGTTCACATCCCTTGATAACATGTTTCTGGAATCTGTGTGAGCTCTAAACTTCTACCTCATCTGAAAGAAGAAAGAACTTGGTAATTTACTCCTGATGTAGCAAGATCTCTTGAAACTAACTTGCTTTATATGCATTTAAAAAATCCAATTAGATCAGTAGAAGTTGCTAATGGAGTGAGAAAAACACCTCAGAAAGAATGCAATACTTAGAACACATTCCAGATCTTGTTAGTAGTCAATCCCTTTAATATAAATTCACAGCTCTGGCATGCAATTTATATTGAGATTCTCCTTGCCCCCACTCCTACATGCTACTTGCATCTCCTTTCATATTGTTAACGTACTCCAAATCTTATGAAAATGTGAAACATACAGATTTGAGGTTAAAATTTCTCTGCAGACTCAAACCAACCACAGGTTGCAACTTCCATGACAAGGATCATAACAGCAGCAGCACGCTGGAAGTAAGGAAGCCTTTCCCAGCACAGATCCTAGCCCTTTCACATGCATCACGTGGGTCTGAGAGCCCGATCACTACACAAGCTTCATATCAGACTTCTTTTACAGAAAGCTGCTTTACTGTAGACACCAAAGGAATGTCTGTGCTTGCACTTTTCCAGGAACTGGCAATGCAAATGCTGAGAATATGCTTTGACACTGATTTGACCACAATATGGACCTCTACCTGCACCAACTCTTGATCAAGGACAAATGCTCAAACAGGAGACCTCTGAGCCTGCAGAGGCTTTAGTCTGCTGGGAATTCTTGGCAACAGCTGCTCTGCACAAAGTTTTTCTCCTGTTGTAACTATGGGAAGGGGTATATGGGAAAACAGCTGCACCACTGTGGCTTCCCAAGTTGTGCCTGCCAGCTGAGCTGCCCAACATGCCTCTGTGTGTGTACAGCACGGGGCAGTGGCTGGCGTCCTCTTCTGCCTGTAGCTGAGGGGATGGGAGGAGTTGCTGAATCAGATCCATTCACCCTACTCAGCCAAGACCAGATGGAAATTACCACCTCTTCAGATCTGCCTGCAGAGTGGCTCATGTGGGCACCCCCTAACCTACTTTGTTCAACCTGAGCCAGACTTAGCATAAATGGATTAAGTAGGAGGTTTTGCTAACCTAGTTTGATTGAAGTGGGTTAAGGGGCACTCAAAAAAGCATCTCTCCAAACAGATCCTGAGGGGACATTAATTCCTGGGAAAAGGCAACAACAAGTGTCTGGGACTACCAGCCTCTTTTACTGACACAGCTAAATCAAGAGCTGACTCAGCACAACTTTATGGACAGGCATGAATTTACTTTGCAAACAGCAGAAGTTACCAGCAGCTGCACATTGCTGCTCTCACAACAGCACAGGGGGAAGGGGAAGCATTTCACTCTCTCACTTCAGCCAGAAGTCAGTGGGATTCACCTGCTAAGTGCATTACAGCAGACTAGGAAGTGCTTGTGTTTTCCATTCTGTAGACTGAATTGATTCCCATCTGGTCTGGACTGAAACATGTAGTTTAGAATTAGAAGTCAACTTAGTTACAAGTACCTAAAGCCCTTCTGCCCTAGATGCATTTACTCTGCTCCAAAGGGATGGTACTGCTCTAAGTATCTAACCTCACTTGCCTGCTGTGGGGGTTTGTACTCCTCAGTTACATCAGCATGAACAGCAGAGGTAAACCAGCCTTAAGTCATGCCTGTCAAATGAAACTTTTTTCTTTAAAGATTAATGTGAGAAACCAATGCGCTTCCAGTGTGTGCCAACAGATATCTAACTCCATCTTAAGCATGCTTAGAAACTTCATGTAACGGTGATACAAAATCTATGAGCAGTTAACGCTAAGAGATTCTGTCTGCTTCCAGGTTGGTTCAAATGCTGGTTCATGAGCTGGCTACCAGATGTGTTCTTTTTCCTTGAAGGCCATCATGAGGACTACTATTTCATTCTCAAATCTCAACGGTCAGTGTTGTGACAGGATATATTCTGCTCTCTAACCTGTCTCTCACATAACAGCACACTAATTTGTATATGTTGTTATGCTGAAGGGACTAAACTGACCGCTTAACAGGAATTAATGCATCTTTCTAGCTATCAGAAGCAAACAGCTTAAGAAAAACGCTGTCACAACAGCATCCAAAAATGAAAGGGCAGTTTCTAGTAAGGTCAAGCTATCAATGTGCTCATTCATAAGGACAGCTCTTGTGCTAGTGTAACAGATATTAACCTGCATATATGCAAACTCCCTAATATACTGTAAGATTAGATTAGACCATGTTAAATGACATGATTATTTTCTAATGGTTGAAGCAAACTCGGAAACAATAGAATCATGGGATCCTTTAGGTTGGAAAAGACCTTAAAGATCATCAAGTCCAGCCATTAACCTAACACTGCCAAGCCCTGCACTAAACCATGCTCCTAAGCACTAAATCTACGTCTTTTACATTTCTCCAGGGATAGTAACTCAATCATTACCCTTGGCAGCCTGTTCCAAAGGTTGACAACCCTTTCAGTGAAGAAAATCTTTTTAATATCCAATCTAATCCTCTCCTGGTGCAACCTGAGGCCATTCCCTCTTGTCCTATCACTTGTTACTTAGGAGACCAACAACCATCTCTCTACAACCTCCTTTCAGGTAGTTGTAGAGAGTAATAAGCTCTCCCCTCAGCCTCCCCTTCTCCAGACTAAACAACCCCATTAGCCTCAGTAGCTCCTTGTAAGGTTTGGGCAAGGTTGGAGCTAAAATGCAAGTGTGCCCACTGCAGGCACCCTAATGGTCCCGATCATGGATGTGCATGAAGTGTGTTGCTTCTATGAGTGCAAGGGCACTGGGGAAAGGGACTGAGGGTACTATCAGGCACCCTGGACTCATCCTCACCTGAAGTTGCAAGTTGGCTAGGACAAGCCCCAGAATCCTGCTGTCCACAGACAGCCTTCATTTTTATGAACTGTATTTTAACAACCAAGTCACACCGATATTTAATTACTCTGTTAGGACAGCATGAATCTGAATCACTTAATAAAATGCTTGTATGTAAAAGAAATAGAAAATTACCATTAATGTAATTAACTGTATATGGTTCACCCTGGCAAAACCATTTATCAAGCTATTTAAAAATATAAAGCCCATAGAAAGTATGGTTTGTGCTCCTTGAGCTCCATGAGCTGTGGAGTGAAAAACTGTGGCTTTGTTTGGCATGTTATAACCCATCTAGGAGTACAAACTGGTTCTGACTGCACGCTTGGTTCTTGTGGGTACTGAGATTCAGAAGCAAGTGAGATGTCAAAGACCTCAGATCTTACTGTACTCAAGGTTTAACTGCATCCTTATGCAAATAAACACCCTTTAAAAAAAAATCCCAAATCTGTGTAATTAAAGTTTGCATCAATACAAATCCCAAGCTGTTTTAGACCATGCATACACAAGAATGGAATGTATAATCACCATGCCCATGCCTTCTCCTTAACTGTACTGAGGGTTGGGTCGTAGCTGTTTTGAAAGAAGTGACTATTTTAACTTCTTTAAGCATTAGGCACTCCTGGCAGTAATAATTGCCTTGTAACTAACTCCTCATTAACACTCTTTTAGACCTGTATAACTGTGCTAACTTTATGTTGCTCCTGGTCCAAGAACAGGATTATCAGCTCAGCACCAAAGTTTGCTCTTAAACTGTTCCAGATACAAAGAAAAAAAATCCACTAAAATGAATGGAATTATTCTGGATTTACAGCAGCATAACTGAGATCAGAGTTTGTCCTAATGTTTCCCATCAAATCTGTAATTTAGCTCAATAATAATGTGCAGTGTTCTCTACAAAGCTTCTTGTAGCTGGAAAGAACTACTTGTTTTACTGATCAGTAGTATGTCACGGTGACAGGTAAATATTTTAATGAATTTAATACTCTTATATGCATTTCTTATCCAGAAAAGAAAAACACATTTGCAAATAAGAATATAGCACCTGCTTCGTATTGTTTAAAACTGTTATTGTGAAGAACAGGAACCTGAATGATGCTGAACAACTGCAACTTCCTTGAACTTATCAGGAGCTGAAAGAACTCAAGATCTCTGTGGATGATATTACATATATTTTGCTACTGTTTTCTTTTAGTTTGTCATTTATGCAAAGGAAGACCCTAAACAAAACAACCTCAAGAAATTACCATGTGGAATCCAGATGCCTGAACATAACTAGACAAAGCAGAACTTGCAGTGGCAATGCATGTAGAAGCTTGATCAAAGAGAGATCATTAATGACGTACATACAGGTTGTATGAGGGAGAAGGGCCTGAGGAAAAACCGCATGAAAAATCCTCATCACAGAAGTACTTATATTATTGCTTCATAGCTTTTTATGGCCTTAAATCCAAGCTAAGAAACATGTTATCTAAAGTGGTCTAGGGAATACAGCAAGGATATACAAGGAGAGACTGAGGAAAAGGTAAATGAGGTTTTATAACATTCCAAAATTTAGTTAGGAGTGATGGAATGGTTATTAAGAATGTTGGAACAATATCTTGCATGGAAGAAAGCAGGAAGTCAAGAAAATAAAGCAAGATAAGTATGTATGTTTTAGCAGAATTCTTACTAAGTACTAAATTATTATTGGCTGGATACCAAACACTCCACACAGTAATAAACAACTGTTCATTTTACTTCACTAAACAAAAAACCCATTGAAAGATTTCTACTATTACTGCATTCACTGGAACTCACTTGAAAAATACAGTTTTGGACATGCATCAAATACAATTTACAGCTGAGAAACTGCAGTGGTCCAAGTTACAAGTTACTTTTCAAACATGTCAAGAAAATGTTCTGTTCTCTGAGCAAGATGAGAACAACAGAGAGAAGCAGCACACTAACTATAGGAATCAGACCTTCCCTGAGGCTCAGAATGGCCTCTCTCGCTAACTGCCAAGATTTCAGCAACTGACCTTGCTTTCAGGGGAACTGGAGGAGGGTGATGGCACACACCCACCCATCCCCATACACCCACCCACCACATTTTTGGAAGCAAGCCAGCAAAAACAGTAGGAATTCCAATATCCTGTCTTGCCACCGAAAAAAGATACACTTTCAACAGCTGTGTCAGCACAATAGTACATAAGGCCACACAGTAAACTGGAAAACCGAACTGATCTTGGTGGAAAAGTGTTACTAAAAATGGTCCTGCTTTTAATCCAAACATTGGTTTATTTCCCCAGCTACAAACAGCTGTGCTAGCACAACCATGGAGCAATAGGTGTTGGTGGTGGCAGGGAAGAAGAAATCCATCTGCATCCAGGAACAGGTTATGGTGAATCATGTATCAGGCTGCATGTAACTCTCACGGTGACACATCACATTTTTTCAGAGGTAAGGACAATTACAAAATCCCTCTGTCTGTTTCTTGCCCTGGTTCCTGTAATTTGTCACCTCCAAAGTGGTACATCTATAGTAGTTTCAGAAGATGCATCCTAAACTGGACCATAAAAATCATCTGGGTTAAGGAAGAATAAATACCATAAAGAGTTGTTTCATAATCTGCCTCTGTTGTATTAACTCAGCTACAGAAATTGTGAATTACAGGCCTAATAACTGGATGCTACTCAGCTCCTAAGAAGACTTGTGTCAAAAACTCCACAAAGGATCCCAAACATTTGAATCAAAATTAAAATCCCCTGCAAAGCAACTCTAAGGTGCATTTTAATAGACAGTCAGAAATTGGGACTCCTCCTTCTGAAGGAAAGCATCTGTGCCCCACTTAAACTATCCAAATTTGGTGAGCAACAGTTCGGTGAAATATTATGCATGTTGCATGGTTTACACTCCCCACATGTTTCATTTTTGTGTATTTACATCCCCTACCTGTCCATAAAACACTACCAAAAGTAATTCCTACTCTACCCAAAACCTAAGATAGTGCAGAAGCACTCACTCCAGGTTAGATTTTGTTTGGGGACAAGTGCTTTAGATTCTGTCAAAACATCTACCACCTTTAATCAGAGCTTTTGATTAGCAGCCTCTCTGAAAGACAACTTGGATTTCTGAAGCTGGGTTCTCAGACACAGCAGCACTTAAACTTTGTGAGCAGTTGTGGAAAGGAAAAAAAAAGTGGTTTAAGTCACTCTACTATTCATAGCCTGCACTCAGTAGTGCAAACCCTTTAAAAGGATTATTTAGACCACATAACACCCACTAGTCACAATTTATTGAATTCTGGCAGTCTAATCACTGCAGACTTTTTCAGAGTTGATCCCCACAGTAACAATTATTTTTTGCTTTACTGACTCAGGGAAATTCATTCCAGTTTTTCTCCCGTTACATCCCATCCACCCTTTTATTTCTGTATTGTGTTTCTTCATTCTTCTTTGCACCTATTGTGCCTTTTGTAGTAAAAAAACCCCTACAGCTAGTATTTCCCCATGTTGCTAGTGGAAACCTGCATAATTTCTCCCCTTTAGATGAAGATTTGCCCTAAATTTCTCACTTTATTTGTTTGACACATGTTGAGTTCTCAGTAAAATGAATTTGAAGTTGCAAGTCACTACCAGGAGCTTCTGGGTTTTCAGTGAGTCTCCATGAAATAGACACTAGAGGACTGCGTTTTTGTGTGTTCATAGCAATTGCAGCAATTACACAAGTTGTGAAACCCAGCCAGAGCTCAGCCCTGCGACTGCCTACTGCTTGTTGTGCAGCTAAGGGACAAAAATGACCAGTCACTAAAGGAAATGGGATTTAAAAATCTGACAGGAGAAATTTTGGATTTTTTCCCTCCTTCTCATTTCTCCTTTGACATGAACTTTACTTAGTGTTATGTAAATGTTTTACATACACATATATATTTGAAACTCAAGATTCCCCAAGATCTTTGCTTTGAGACCTCTGGTCTCATTCAGAGAAGACGTTGAGGTCCTCCCACATCTCTTTTTCATTCCATGCGGCAACTTGGAGAAGAGGAGGCTGAGGGGAGACTTTATTGCTCCCTACAACTACCTTAAAGGCAGTTGCAGGGAGCTGGGTGTTACTCTCTTTGCCCAGGTGATAAGATGAAAGGGAATGGCATCAAGTCATGCCAGATGAAATTTAGTTCGGAGATTAGGAAAAATTTCGCCACCAAAAGGGTATTTAGGCACTGGCAGAGGCTGCCCAAGGAGGTGGTTGGATCTGGTTTAGTAGTAGTCAGGTACAGTTGTACTTGATGATCTCAAAGGTCTTTTCCAACCAAATGATTCTATGAACCTCCATTTAACAAAGAGCTTTTCTGGTCCAAAACCGGGACCGGAATCACTCCTAAACGCCAGTCGAGGACAGGCTGGGCTCCACCAGCCTCTGCTGGCCAAGCCAGGCGGCGCCGGGTCTCGAACCTGCAGTCCCTGTGGGGCAGCGGCAGAGTCACCAACGGAGCCACCACCCCCGCAGCAGGCAGAGAGGCGCATGCCGGTGTCCCGCCGCTCCTGGAGAGGGCGCTGTGGCGGCAGGGCCAGCGCCTCCGAGCCTCGCCCTTCGCCGCTGAGCGCCAGTGGGAGGCGGTGGCTTGTCCGCGTCGGCCAATGAGAAGTAGCGAATTATTCACGTCAGCCAATGGGAAGCGGTGTCTTGTCCGTGCCGGCCAATGGGAGGCGGCGGGCGGCGGTGACGCGGCGCGGCCGTGGCAGGCGAGCGGCGTGTTGCGGGTTTCGCCATGCCGCACTACCAGGCCTGGGAGGAGTTCACGCGCGCGGCCGAGAAGCTCTACCTCGCCGACCCCATGAAGGTGTGGGGGGTTCCCTGGGGGAGGCCCAGAGAGGGAACGAGGAACAGCGGGGAGGTGGAGGAGGAGAAGGAGGTGAAGGGGAAAGGGGAAAGGGGGGGGGAAGGAAGAAGGCAAAGGAAAGGAAAGGAGAAAGGGGGGAAGGTGGAGGGGCAAGGCGGGGGGGAAGAGAGAAGGGAAAGGCAAGTAGGAAGAGGGAAGGTTAAGAGCAAGAGGGAATGGGGAGGGGGAAAAGAAAGGGGATAGGGAAGGGAAAAGGGGGGGAGGGAAGGAGAAGGAAGGGAGGGGGAAGGGTTACACAGTGGTCTCACATCTTGCCTCCATTTCCATGAAAATTATCCTTTAACACCCCAAAAATGTTACTGGGAAAGAGTGTTTTGGGTGCTGTCACTGGACGTGAGCCTGGAAGACCCAGCGTTGTTTGGTCTTCCTCGCAGTGTGTATTTTAGAAGCCGGGATTAATTGTTATGCTCAGTGAATGCTGTGTCGAGTTTTGGTTTATGTTATGAGTTTACGACAATTAAGACTGTAGCGTTTGAATTTGTTATACTAAAAAATTAGAAGAAAGCATTCATTAACTCTTGCATTGAGTTGTTGCCTGCAGTGTCATTTCAGAATGGAAGGTGCTTGCTACCTAAAGAGTAGTTACTGTAGGAATTTCTTGCTGTATGACTGCTTATTGTTTCTGGTAACTTTTTCAGGAGTATTATTTGTGCAAATGTTAGAAGTAATGTAAGTCTTCGGAGAAAAACGAAGGAAAAGTGTTATTCAGCCAAAATGCAGCACAAAAGCTAATGTGGAACTCGTATACTTGAGAGAACCTCTGTAAGAGAGGCCTAGTTTTCCCTCACCAAAAATAGGCTATGTGGATGGGAAGCAGTGTTTAACATCTGCTTTTAATTAGCAGAGGTGACCATTTCATATGCAATTGCCACCTATGTACTGATAATTGTCCTGTTTTACCACCTTCTACTTTGTAACATTCAGTTAAACAGAAGAGTTTGGGAGGGATGTCACTGCAGCCAGGAGTTGCAGTGAGTAATAAACTCATCTATTTATGAAGGAGTTTATATATAGCCCCTGGGGTCACAACAGGAGTACCCTCCCTTTAATTTACCAGAGGACTAACCTGAGGAGCTCTTATATGTAACTGAGATTGTCAAGAAACTGAAGGAAGAACAAGAATTGCGGGTGGTGGATGTGCATTCCTTATAGGCTAGTGGGCTAGGAGGTGAATGGTCTTGCCTTTTGCAGGAGCAAGTTCTCTATCTAATTAATCCCTGTCTGCTCCTTGTGGCAGCCTCTTTTGCGCTTTTGGGCCTGCTCAGTTAAGAGGCGAACTGCTGCACAGCTGTCGTGGTGTGAAGGTGACAGTTTGTTAAACTAGAAGGATAAATCTGTTATGAGATCCATCTTGGAGCAGGAATTTGAAAATATGTTTTGTAGTCAAGGAGGTTGTTGACCATTAGCACACGTCATTCCATACAACAAAGACATGTTTATAGTACGAGTTCAGAATGTTCTCAAAAAGATGCCTGGCTTTGTTTCTGGTTACTGATGCTAGCTGAGGAGGGAAACAATAGATACAAAGTCTCTATGGCCAGTTCCATGTTCAGGAGGAAGCATTTAATGCTCAGTCAGTTGCTGAGAATATTGACTTTTATCAGTGTGGCTTTGAGAACATTGGTGATTTGAGAGTCCATAGGGACTCTGGAGAGGTTGAAGCTCAGGTCATGTGGCTACAGTAGTAACTGTCCTAGTGAGGAGTTGAATGCTTGCTTTCAGACTTCAGATTTAGCCTTACTGAGTCTTGAAAACTATTTCATTTGAAAAAATTCTCTTCAGTCCTCTAATTTTAATTATTCTAGAAATTTTATTCTTTGTGTCTTCCCTTTTGTGAAACCATCAGAACGCTTCAACTCTGTCTGCAGACTGCAGTGCAGCAATTGAAATAACTGTAGTGGCTGGAAATAGGACTTAATGTAATAGGTTGGATACTGTAGAAGAAAAAGTAGTAATGTTGAGCTTATCCCACTCAGTCTCTTTCAAGTCTTCATATAGAACTGTGTTTTTTAAGTGTTTCATGTTTGTACATGCAAGCTTCCAGTTAGTTTTTCTGAAATGTGATATAGCATAAGGAGGTGTCTGGTATTGGCCTGACTCTTGTGGTTTATCTTACCTGTTGCTGATGTCTCTGTAACTGCCATTGCTCTCCTTGCAGTGGTTTTGAACATGCTCAGTGTTAAGCCTCCTGCTGCTACTGTAATACCAGTTTTAACAGGATGGGCAGGAAAATGTGATGGTTCAACTTCCCAACCATGCTAGGTGGAGGATTATTTGCCATCAGAGCAGAGGACCACCACAGAGCTGGTGAATACGTGAAGCACTACGTAATTTTAATTAAAGGTAGTCGGAATATAGGCAGATTTCCTTCAGAATGTTCTGAGAATTGTTAGCTACAGATGTAAATTCTTAAAAATGTTTTTCATTTCAGGTGCGGGTTGTTCTCAAATATCGACACTGTGATGGGAATCTCTGCATCAAAGTAACGGATGATGTAGCTGTAAGTAGAACCCTTTCAGGGCTTGTACCTCTCACAGACTTGCACTTTGCTGTCAGTCAACTTGGGAGCTTTTAGCCATTGCCTCAAAAGTACTTGACAGTTTTCTAAAACCTAGTGCTCAGCCTTCCCTAGTTGCTGTGTCTGTGACTGACACTGACCCATGGTTCATCTCTGCACAGTCTGGGGAAAGTTCCAACACTTCAGTGTTCTTTGTGCGTGTCAACATAATTACTTGAGGATTCTATTAAAAAAAAGAAAACGATTACCATGAAAATCTTGGACTCTGTCTAAAAATGATTCACTGAATGTTGCTGGTAGCTTCTGCAGAAGCGTTTCAGAACCATTTGCAAATGTGCTTACTCATGTGAGTGTGGTCCTTTTCATTTGGTCAGAGTGGTAACAACTTCCAGCTGTAGGTTAAACTTTTTGATAATGAGACAGAGATCGTGAAACTGAACAGCAAGATTCAGTTGCAGGTCAGAGATCCCATTTTCTGAAATGCTGTTACCGTGTCTGTTATGTGTTCAGTAAAACACACACAACATGGAACTCTGCAGTGTTCTTCCAAGAGGTGCCTTGTGAGCAGATGGAGCAGCTGTGCTTGCTGGTTGCCCTTGCTCTAAGTAGCCTGGAAGGATGCTTGGAAATGTAAAGAGGTCAGGATGCAAGATGGTGGGCAGCAGGTAAAAATGAGTCAGGAGGCATCAGCATACATGTGCTGATGTGCACGCCAGGAACAGGTTCTTGATGCTGGAGATGTTATAGAATCATAGAATGGTTTGGATTGGAAGGGACCTTAAAGATCATCCAGTTCCAACCACCCTGCCACAGAGTCAAATTGTTCTGCAGTCCAGAGTAAACAAGAATAGTCTGCCCTTCTCTTATCTTCAGGCATGGAAAAAAAACAGATTTCTTTCCAGGAAATGTAGTCTAGTATTGCTATTTCCATACCTGGAAGAGATGTGAAACTTCAGTAAAGACATTTCTTGATAGGAGAGTAGAATGTGGGGGCAGCATTGGTTACAGGGGGAAGCGGAGGGCAATTTATTTAAATCTTCCATAGGGGAAGTTGGAGTTGGGTAATTCATGAATGTGAAGTGTTTTCAGTTACAGACCTTCTTACCAGCTTCCAATCATGGAAGGCTGTTATACCAGTGGAGGACAGGAGGGCAGAGGATTGTTTTCATTTTGGTTATTTGGAGTTGGGTGGTTTTTTCTTTTTTCAAAGGCTGGAAGAGAAGTTTTCCTTGAAACTCAATGTGTAGAACTAATATAGCTGAAGGAAAAAAAACTATTTGCTACTGTTTGACTTAAAATATGAATTGAATGCTGGCAAAAGTTGCTGTGTTGACAGCCCTGAAGAATGGAGCATTCTGCTGGTTTTTTTCATTGTTAAATTAGCCTGGGCAGCCATACTTGTGCTGTACAGGTATAAGGAATTACTTCTGCAAAGAAACCCAAACCTAAGTGGTCTTTCTATAAGTCACTGACATATTACTCTTACTCCTTTTGCATATACAGGCTTGTCACATGGAGTTCCTTTTTTATCTTATTCAGATGCTATGTTCTGGACTTAGGATAGTCTTAGAAACAGATGTTGCTTGGGGGAGGGAATCCCCTTCAGTGGGAAGTACTGATTTTATTATGTCACTGGCAGGGTGGCATCAAGGACTGAAAGGCATTCCAAACTTAATTTCAGAATATAGAGAACAGGCAATTCAGTTTTAAAATCTGGCTTCCTTTTTAGACAACGCAAACAGGAATGTCTTTTAAAGACAGCTTTAAACCCCAAGTTGTAGCACCTTTTCTGAGGGAGAACAAACTAAGATAAGACATGAGCTTTCCTATTTTCAAAATAGAAGGCGTGCAGGGAAACGTAAGTGTAAACACAGATGTGTGTGTATTTTGCATCAGGGTAGATATATGTTGGTGCTGCTTCATGGTAACTTCATGCCACAAATAAACATTTAAGTACTTGCTTTGTTTTGTCTGTTCCCAGCGCAAATTTGTTGCAACTATAAACAGGATAAAACCAGTTCAAGTGAAATCTGATATTAAGCAACTTTCTTTTACAGTGTTTGCTGTATAGAACAGACCAGGCACAAGATGTAAAGAAGATCGAGAAATTCCACAGTCAGCTAATGCGACTCATGGTATCCCGCAGTGCTGCCATGGAAACAGACTGAATTGCTGAAAGTAAAATGGGTGCTCCAGTCATATTTTACTGGAAGAAAATATGTCTTGGATTTGAACAAATACTGGGACAGGACATGCTTTTATGTACTGAAGTGGACTGATGACAAGTCTGAAGCATTTTCCTGCTCCAGACTTGGCTTTGGACAACTAGAAAAATAAATGCTTTCAATTGAAAGCTTATATTTCTTTTTGGGAATTGAAAAAGAAACTATTCTTCTGTATTGGGTATGCTAAAAAGACAAGGAAATATTTTAAATCTACTACTGTAGTTTGAATTTGATGGGCCACAAGCATATTTCCAGAAAGTTACTATGAAATTTCATATAGATTTTAATTGTGTCCATACCTAATGCTGGTATATTCTCACAGTGAGAAGGTTTATTAACCTGACTGATACTGTGGCATGATGACTGGATCTTACAAATATTTACATAAGCAATATATATCAGTGGGGTTTAGAAGAATGGATGTTTTCAGAACTTGAATGTTTAAATTGCCAATTTGTATTAGCACTGTCACTAGCAAGATTTTAGCTTTTAGTGTTGATCTTGATCATAAGCTGTGCAACATGATCTGTGCTGCAGTTTGTAGAACTGTTATATCAGCTAAATAATTAAACTTCTGTATTTTTAAAATTGAAGTAAAACTTTGCTTGAATATTGCTAGAGATCAGTAAGAAACTGAATTTCTTTTCTACTTACGCAGATACTGTTGTTATAAAGTAGTCCATACTGGAACTATTTTATACTAGACAGGGAGACCTTTTCTTGTCTTTGGTTTGGGCAGAGTTGAAGTATATCAGAAAGACAAATTCTATAAGCTTGTGCCTGTTACAGTGATAGGAAAAAATGCACCAGTATCCAGATTCCTTATTCTAGCAGCTTGCTAACTGTGCATTTTCAAATGTTACATGTGGCGCATGGATGTCAGCCAACTGAATAAATGAATGAAAACCAGCTTAATAAATACTTAAATAACACAGTTAAATATAGACCAGTGTTCCTATGGCTCAGACTTGTTTCTCATTGTTGCCTCTGGTAGAGTGATGGAAGCTTCAATTGTCTTTTGCAAAGGCCTTTTGCTTGAAAACCCAGTAGCTGAAATTGGTACTTGCTTTGACTAGATCTCGTATACTTAAAACTAGATGAGTATTTTAATGTGATTATGCTATTGCTGTAACTAGGTTTTTCTAGGACTAATGTTTTTGGGTTAAAGCAAGCCACAAAAATAAAGCGGAGCCATACAGATATAACAAAACAATATGCTTAAACAGTTACCTACTGTCACTTAAGTAAAAACAATTGAGCTGCTTAGAAGCAATGGAGTTCCCACTGTTGCCAAGGGCTCGGGGAAAAAAAACCAGACATGAATATTGCACTGCAGTACCCTTTCAGCTGAACATAAAATGTTGGTTATTGTTTGAAATCTCCAGTGGCTACTCAAACTCTACAGGAATGACTGATACCATTTTTCTTTTGGAATACAAACAAATTCAGAGAGAAGATTAAAATTTGTTTATAGTTGAAATTATTATATATTGTAATGCTGAAAATTTTCCTTGATGTTCCTTATTATTATTTGCAATATAGTATACTAAGTAGTTAAACCATTTTTGTCTAAGACACTGTTCTACAGTATGAATGATTGCTACACGAAGTCATACAAGTGGAGATTTAAGCTGTGAAATCGACAGATTAAAAGGCTGCAGCTATTTTCATGTAATTTTAGGGCATCTCTTATGAATCAGTTTGGCATGTAGATGCCTTCTGTGGGCTGAGGTACAAAAAGGTTTCAGTGGTATTTGCTTGTGCATGGAGGAGAAAAGGAGAGAGACGACTAGGCAGACTTGACATACCAAGTGGCTTAAGCTATACACTTGAGCAGGTTTTAGAGGGGGCAATTGGAGGACTACATATTAGAGTAGCCATTTTCAAGGAAAAGAGGCAACTAAATGGATTTCTAGTTTTCTAAATTCAGAAATTATTTCTGTAAAGCCATAAGGCAATATCAATGCTCCTTTTGTGAGAGCATGTGTTGTAACACTTGTTCTCTGTATACTTGCAGAAAAGCTATGGTGGTTCTGCGCAGTCATAATACATGAGAATACTCATAAAGCTACTGTTTGAGAAAATAAAAAGCTTCTGGAAACTTCTTCAGAAAGAGACAAATCCTTCTTCACTTTTTCTTGGAATTGTCAGCAACTTCAATACTGCATTCTTGGAGTGGTAGATAAGCTGTGAACTCAAAGATTTACGTGTTGTTGCTTATACTCTTGTTCAGAGTGTGCATGTGTGCATATGTACACTGATCTCTTTCCTAATGAGCTTTTGAGGAGTTAGTTCATATTGCCATCTGCTTGAATGTGTCCAGTGGTACATGATGACAAAACAGCTTCATGTGGCTGCTGGGCTGCCAAACTCAGTGCTTCACATGCAAGGCCCAGCATGTCTGATCACCAGGCAGGAGTTCGTGCTGATTACAGGCTGCAAACTGCAGGCTGCTCAGTTGCTAATAGGCAACATGTGCAGTTATGGGCAGGTAACATTCTTTGTAGGAGAAGTGGAATTATTTTTTTTTTTTTTTAAGTTTGCCCTTGCTATAACTAATTTTGTTGCTGTGTATTAGTTACCTTCAGTAATTGCTCTCTTCAGTGAGAATGGTTTAATAAAGAATCTGTGTCTTGTTGTTGTACAAAGAAATTTGATTCGTTTACCTGTGGAATTTAATTTGGTTTTCTGGAGTTCTTACTTCCTGGATTCTCAGAATGTTTTGATTTAACCTTTTCCTTTGTGCATAGCATTTAAGCTGACTTTGTCTGAATTTATGTGGAACTGCATTACTTCTGTTTTCCTTTGGGGGTTTTAATTCCATAAAACCCTTTTTAGGGGTTTGTAGTCCATTCTATTAAGTGTATTCTGGATTACAGAAAGATCCCTAAAATATCTGTAAGAGTGTGAACTTTGCTTTCAGGCCTTTGTTTTAGAGAACTTTATGAAGGATGCCTTTGTTTTCACCAGAGTCCTGACCTAACACTTTTAGGAGTGACAGATATATTCTGGAAAATCATATGCTTTGATGCCTAAGTCTGTCAAAAGCCAAGCAAATGCTTTTAAAGATGTTTTAGTTTGTCAAAATAATTATATTTCATCTTGGTAAGTTCCTTCCCATAGTATAAAAGTGGGTAATATTAAATAGTTTCTTGTAATAAACGTGAAGAAACCCTGGTTTCTGCCAGATGCGCTCAATAAGACTTAGATGATCACTTATTACCATAGGTTGATGTTAAACAATTTCTTCATCTGGAAGCTGTGTTAGCCCTTTTGCTGTAGGCAGAACAAATCTCCCTTTGTTCATCTGAAGTATGGATGGTAACACTTGTCCCCCAATACACCTCTGTTTTCACTTCTGTTCCTGGCTTAGGGGGAGAAAAAACTGCAGCACAGAAGTGATACTGTAACCACATTTCAAATTAAGGTTGAGATCTAAAGTGGAAAAATGAACATAGAGCAAATATGGGGGGGGTCTGTGTTACTTGATTCCCATCTAGCCTGCAGATTCTGCACAAGTCTGATGTCCTTGGTCTGTGAGTATTAGTGGGTGACATCAGGGAGTAGGAGCTTAGCTGAAAACAATATTCTTTGTACAATGCTCTGTGCTGAGGTAACTTTTAAATCTGATTGAAACAAAGCTAGTTTGTTCAAGCACATCTAAGGAGTCTTCTTGTGAAGACCTGTTAAGAGAGGTATCTGCTAACTTTATTTTAAGGAAACTAGTCAACGAAGAGGTACATCTAGGTTTTGCTTAAGTTAATGGTGATTTGCTTTTCAAGACGTGGAGTGTCTTCTGATACCACTTTAAAGGTAGTTGCTGCTTGACTCAAGGTAACAACTATTCATAAATATTTTATCTTTTACAAAGGCTTTGAGAGTTCAAGGACTGGTATTTAAAGGCAAGAGATCAGTTGCCTGTGTTGCTGGAGATGACAAAAACATGCCTTTCATCTCTTACTACTTTTATAGTAAGTAGTCTTTAGACTGACTTCCAGATAAACCTCATGAATTTTATGCTGGGCTGATTTTTTTTTTACTTGTATTACCACACACTGAAGGCCTACATGGGCTTTTTATTCTGTAGAAAGGTTGGGTTTGGGATGAGAATGATGCCACAGTATGTTAGAAGCAGATTAGTTACTTGGCAGAATACAAAGCATTGTAGTTTCCTAACCTGTGCTTGTTATGCAAGTTTTGTAGGTCCTGTAATTGTTAGAACTGACTAAATGCTCTCAGGAGAATGTGGGCTTAAACTGGACCAAATAAAATTTAACTCTGTGGGAACTGAGCCAATAAAAACATAGTCACAGTGGGACAGCAGAGTTAACCACCTTCATGCAAGTACAGGCCCTATTGTTGAACATAATCTTTGTTTCTGGTGAAGGTATTTGCTTATTTTCTTATGCTGTGCCAAAGTTAGTTTGTAGTTGTGTATGTACTTGGAGTCCTGTAATGGCAATGCAAATACTTTCTGCCATTCTAAAAGCATCTTAAGTCACAAGTGACTGTAGTGGTTGACCCTGGCTGGATGCCAGGTGCCCACCAAAGCCGCTTTATCACTCTCCCCTCAGCTAGATGGAGGAGAGAAAATAGAATGAAAGGCTCATGGGTTGAGTTAAGGACAGGGAGAGATCACTTAGCAGTTACTGTCATGGGCAAAACAAACTTGACTTGGGGAGAATTTAATTTATTGCCAATCAAATCAGAGTAAAGTAACAAGAAATTTAAAATAATCTTAAAACATCTACCCCCAACCCCATCCTTCTTTCCAGGCTCAACTTTGCTTCTGATTTTCTCTACCTCTTCCCCCTGTGTGGCACAGTGGGGCAGGGAATGGGTGTTGCGGTCAGTTCATCATATGTTTTCTCTGCTGCTCCTCCCTGTTCAGCGGGGAGGACTCCTCACACTCTACCCATGTGTCAGTGTGGGGTTCCTCCTGTGGAAGACAGTTCTCCATGAACTTCTTACATATGAGTCGTTCCAAATGCCACAGTTCTTCACAAACTGCTCCATCATGAGAGTCCTTTCCACAGAGTCACAAGTCCAGCAAATTTACTCCAGCATGGGCTTCTCTCTCTTGATGGGTCCACAGGTCCTACCACGGCCTGCTCTGGCACAGGCCTCCCAGAGCACATTCACCTGCCCTGGTGTGGGGTCTTGCAGGTGGATATCTACTCCACCATTAACCACCACAAGCCGCAAGGGAATCTTTGTTCTGGCGCCTCAAGCACTTTCTCCCCCTCCTCCTTCACTGACCTTGGTGTCTGCACAGTTGTTCTCTTGCATATTCTCACTCTTCTCTGGCTGAAATTGCTGCTGCACAGGGTTTTTTTCCCCTCCTTTTTTAAATACATTATCAGCGAGGCACTACCACCATTGCTGATGGGCTCAGCCCTGGCCAGTGCTGGTCGTTCTTGCAGCCAGCTGGCATTGGTTTTATCAGACACGGGCAGCTTCTCACAGAAGCCACCCCTGTAGCCTCTCCACTACCAAAACCTGCCCACACAAACCTGATATACTGCCAAGTCCGTGTGCTCTTACTTGAAAATGCCCAGTCTTCTCACAAGACCCAGTATACTCAGCCTATTCGTACTCCCCACGCCGATTGTTCCTAGGTGTTGGGAATGTTGATGCTGTAAAACTAAGGGTATAGTGTTTCTCTTAAAATCTAATGCTGACATTTATGAAAGTGCTTTCTATTTAAATTGAGACCAGCTCTGAGGTTAATTTGCTTTGTTTTTGTAGCAAGCTTTAATTTTGTGCTCACATTCTTCTGTCCCCTTTTTTTGTGGTGATTCTTAGTCATTTTGTTAAAATGTAAAATGTCAGCCATAACAAGACGTCTGGGAGACATTATGTTTTGTGTTTTTTTATTTCCATTGGAGCAGTATTTGCATGCTGTGTTCATGTCTAGAAGAAGTGGTATCTGTTCATAAAAGGACTGATCTGCATTGTTCTGCTTCTACTGAGCAGAATCTTCAGCATGTGTTTAGAGCAAGATTGCGAAGACTGGTTTCTTGGAGAGGGGGTTGAGTTTTCTGGAGACTGAATGGCTTTGCTGGCTGGTAGTGCGCAAATGAGAATTTGCTCTTTGCATTGGCTAGCAAAAATACCTATTTTATCTGGATTGCTCATGCATGTAAATACAGCCATCTATAATACAGCTCTGCTATCATTATGTGGCTAAAAGATGAAAGGCTGGCCTCAGGGCACTGACAAATGAGCTTTGGCAAACTGTGTGTGGCTCCCGATGTTACCTCCCGAAGGCATCTGCTTCTTTAAGGAGTCAGCAGGCAGGAAGATGAACTAATGCCTCAGACATGTCCGTGTGAAAGTCAGTGTCTTAGTTTAAATTGCCATGAAAAGATACCTTTTACATTTGGGGACAGGAGGGAAACTGACCTTTTTAGTGAGTGATTGATGGGTGGTTGTTTTTAATTTAATCTTTTTTAAACGCATTTGCTGTGGCAGTTCTACCCTATGGCTGAGGGACAGTAACCACAGAACAAAATAAGATTCACCGGGAATTCTTCCTTTGTGCCCAGGGGCAAACCTGCTCTGTGTTGGTCACACAGCAGGCCCACGTAGTGTGTCACTATATTTAAATGTGCAGATAACCAACCATGTTTTTAACAGATCAAACAGCTGCTTTGAAAATAGCTTCTTAACCACTGCAGCAATATTCCCTGTTGGTCATCTAATAAATGTGCAAAGATGGGGATTCCATACCAGCCTTAGTCAATCTAACAGCTGGCTGCTGATCCCTGTTGCCTCTCTTGCACCAGTTTTGGTGCAATGGTTCAGAGCCTCAGCTGAACCATTTCAATTTACCAGTGCATCAGAAACCTAAACATTCTGGAAAACTGCTGGCTTGGTATTCTGCCTAGTTAGTGTGCTGAGATGGCTTCACAGGAGGTCAAATGAGTGCCATAAGGGATGAAATGGAGGGGCTGATAGCTCCCAGGAGAGGTGAGAAGAATGATGGGAGCAAAATAGCCAGCAGTTACATTGGCTTAGGCTGCCACAGAATCACAACCTAAATACCTTGTAATTTCCCTGACTTGCTTGTGAGAACCTCATGTATGTCCCATTAAATGCCATACTATATTTTCCTAAAAAACAGCTATGTCTGAATCTGTTTCTGTATCATTCTAGTGCATACAGATGATATGGAAAGTAGGGAACCAAAGACTGAAGCTGATATTGTCCCTACAGACCTACAATGCTCTGGTAGCTTTTCAGCTGGGGTAACCAAAACTGAACACATCATACAGGATGAAGATTATTTCATGGATTTATAAAACTGTGTTGGAATTCTTAACATTCTTAAAGTGCTGATGTTGAGTTGAGGGTTTAAGAAGAGATCAGCATGTTGAGAGGCATATGTGGCTGCAGTAGTAACTGTTCAGTGTGCTCCAAACCAATAAATTCTTAAGGTGCCTCCAGAACGCATGCCGGTAGCCAACCCTTGAAACACCTACTGTACGTGATTTCACTGGTGGTAAGAATGGATTATTTTTGTTTCACTACGAGAATGTTTTCGTTCCTCATTCTTTTTACTTCTGTATTAAGCTTCCTTCTTTTCTAACTCTTTATTCCTTCCTTTTTTTCATTTGTTTTACACTTGTTTTCTCTTTAGATCTGTAGGATGTGTTTCTCTCTTTTCCTTCTATATAATTGATCATGGTGGCTTTTTGGTTGGCTTGAGGGAAGAGTTGAATCTTTACCTTCTTCTGGTTGTGGGTATAATTGATAATTTTGTTCTCAAATCTGAGTTTCAGTAGAAGGAGATTCTGCATGGTCACACTTGCAAAGAGTTAAATGTGTAGATGTGACAGAAGCATTAATAATAAACTGCATGACCCACTTCCTTATCCAATAATAGTATAAGAAAATATCTTTCTTGGATATGAAAAAGAGCACTAAGACTTTAGCAAATGAGAAAATCCTTCAGCTCAAACTGTTCTGGAGTACCTGCTTAGACTGCTGTAATTCATTTGCTTTCCTGTAATGCAAATTGCATACTACTTGCCACTATTTTATTTGGCTGATGACTGCCTGCCAATCTACAACTCATAATGATTAGATATTAGAAATTCTGTATAATAACTTCTTATCAATATATGTATTTAAAAAAATAGATCCCTTGTACTGTAAGATAAAAAAACTCGTCTCCAGCCACATCTGTTGGTGGTGGTTTTATCTGTGCTTCACAGAATCACAGAATCACCGGGTTGGAAGAGACCCACTGGATCATCGAGTCCAACCATTCCTATCAAACACTAAACCATGTCCCTCAGGACCCTGTCCACCCGTAACTTAAACACCTCCAGGGAAGGCGAATCAACCACCTCCCTGGGCAGCATATTCCAGTGCCTAATGACCCTNCCTTCATACCGGTAGTGCTGTAAGTGTGTATTATAACCCTATCCTCCCTCTAATTTCTGTTTGCTGTAACAAACACCAGCTGGTTTTAACTAGATATAATGTTGCCTAATGCTTCTCAACCCTAGTTTGAGACTATAAAGCAAAGATAACTTTAAGGAATGCCAGACTACAGAATTGCTCATGTTTTCAGTTTCACTTGTTTGTTCGCATTAGTGGTATTTGAATCTCTGTTTTCCTCTGCTGGGCTGTAGGAGTTGTACAAATTTCACAATAAACAGCCAAAACAGTTCCAGTTAGGAGGAATGCGTGTAAAGAACTAAACCAAATGCAATCTTCTTTGGTTCCCTATATGTTTTGAGTTAGCTTCTTTGCTCATTCCTGTTTACTTCTGCCTCTGCCATTGGGCCTGAAAGTCCTGCTTATGCACTAGAAGCACTGTATGCTTAGTATAGCACAGAGAAAAAATAATATTTAATGAATTAGCATTTTAAGAGGATAAACACCCACAGGAAGACATATACATAAGTGATATCTCCACAGTAGGAACTCTGAACTACCCTTCACTTCATGAAAGGAAGAACTGGAAGGCACTGGAAGGAGGTGACAGGGTGTCTTCCTGGATGACTGAAAACACCTGTTTTAAGAGCATGGGACACCCTGGATAAAGTATGAAACTACTTTAACAAGTTATACAGGCTAGACTTACTGGATACTTAGAGATTGGAGCTGGCATTTTTACAACAAAGAGGGTAAAACATGCAGTTTTTCATTAACTAGTCTAATACAGTATCTACATGGTAGCTGTAATAAAGTGTTATGACTGTTGGACATAGTACAGTTGCATTTTTATCTATTATCCTATAAATTATATGTGACTACGAGATTCGACACAGCCTTATTTGTATGTTTGTGACATTCCTTCAGCCCTACTGAAGAAAGATTGGTTGCTACTAACACTTTCGGCACCTCAAGAAGTGGAGATGTTGGTGGAGCTAGATGCCCCAGAAGGGGCAGAATTCTTGGCCAGCATTGCATGTTCTGTGTGGAAGAAGAAAACAACAACAAAAAAATAAGCCTAACTTATGGAACAGTTTAGGCATATGTTTCTTAAATGGATTACTTCTTAAATTCAGCTACTATGTGTTAACGAGCATGAGAACTGCACCAGATACTCCATGGGTAAAGGATTGCTTCAGCAGGCTGGGATGACTGAATAGAAGAGGTTGAAAGATGTGAAAGAAAACGTTGTCTGTGATCATAATTCTGTCTATTAAAACTTATTTTCAGTGATGAGAGTTAAGATGGTGTGGAGGTGCTGGAAAAAATACGATTGGAACTTGAAAGTGAAGCAGTAGGTGAAAATGGAGTCTGAATGGAAAGACCTCAAAGAGCCAATAAAGAATTTAAGTTGTTTCTTGTAGAATCGTAGAATCATTAAGGTTGGAAAAGACTTCTAAGATCATCCAGCCATCAGCCCAACACTATTGTGCCTACTAAGCCATATTCCAAAGTGCCACTTCTATGTGCTTTTTGAACTCTTCCAAGGTCGACCACTTCACTGAGCAGCCTGTTCCAGTGCTTCACTTGTCTTTTGGTTTGGTTTTTTTTAATATCCAACCAAAACCTCCCCTGGCACAACTTGAGGCTGTTCCCTCTTATCCTATTGCTTGTCACTTGGGAGAAGAGACCAACACCCACACAATCTTCTTTCAGGTAGTCATAGACAGGGATAAGGTCTCCTCTCAGTCTGCTCTTCTCCAGGCTAAACAATGCCAGTTCCCTCAACCACTCCTTGTAAGAGTTATGTTATTGATGAGATTTGTCGCTACAACTGGCCTGTGTGAGGCTCACCTCTCCAGGTTTGGGAGATAGGCCTTGGAGAGTACAGGTCCAGGGAAGGAGCACCGATGTTTCGCCTGTTGTCAGTGTGTTCCTGCTGATAAGCAGCAAATTTTAAGTTAGTATGCCTCATAGTGATATGTGTCTTGAAAAATGTTTTCTTTCCTAAAGGGGGACTGATGTATGGCAAATGCTTGAATTTGTATCTTGCTCTATAACAATTATCTATGCTTGTATATCCTATAGTGATATGTGTCTGGAAGGATGTTTATCTAAAGGTGGGCCAGCTGTGAAAGGAACAGGCATCCCACGCATCCTGCAAGATAAGATAAGGAAGCCTGAAATCCACACTAACACACCAGTGGAAAAGGACTGTTTTTCCCAAAATTTGGACTGCACCCCCCCTTCATCTTTGGGCCTCAAGAGGTGGTCCTCAGACCACCCAATGTACTGTCTGCGCATATAAACATGATGTGGAGATATGTTAATGACTCTTCAGAATACCTTTTTTTGGAGGTGGGGTGATGAAAAATGCATAGTTCTGTAGAATAGAATCACCAGGTTGGAAGAGACCCACCAGATCGTCGAGTCCAACCATTCCTATCAAATACTAAACCATGCCCCTCAGCACTTCGTCCAACCGCACCTAAAACACCTCCAAGGAAGGTGACTGAACCACCTCACTGGGCAGCCTGTTCCAATGCCCAGTGACCCTTTTTGTGAATTTTTTTTCCTAATGTTCAGCCTAAACCTCCCCTGGCAGAGCTTGAGGCCATTCCCTCTTGTCCTGTCGCCTGTCACTTGGGAGAAGAAGCNTCCAAGCCAAGATGCCTTTGGCCTTCTTGGCCACCTGGGCACACTGCTGGCTCATGTTCAGTTGCTGTCGACCAGCACCCCCAGGTCTTTCTGTTCCAGGCAACTGTACTATAAAAGACGCAGAATTTCTTATTTGGTATGCGTGGTTTTGGAGGATTGATTCCCCCACACATCCAGTGCTGCTAATAAAGAATACTTGCTTCATAGCTAATATCTAGTTGTCATTGAGTTATTATATCGGAATCCTTGCCCAACCGCACCTAGCCTCCCGCTTCTGTGAGGACTGCTAGACAGCAAGTGGGTTTGGAAACTCCGTCCTTTGAATCACTGCTATGGGACAGGCAGCAGCAGGGGAGGCGGGGATGCGCTTCTTTTAAGTAAGCCCAGTGAGTGCTGGTGGGACTGGTCGAGATCTTTAGGAAGCCCGCATGGAGTGACAGTCACTATCACAGACACGGTAGGTGGGAAAAAACATTTGGGATCGTCAAGCCCGACTACACCCGGCTAAACGAGATCGCTAAGCACTCCATCCACCCGTGTTTTGAGCACCCCCAGAGACGGACCCGACTAGGGACCCGACCGCCTCCCTAGGCAGCTTCTGCTAGTGCCCAATGACCCTTTCGGTCAGGAAATCGTTGGTTCCCGCCCCTCTCCGGATCCCTCCCCGCGGCCGCTGTGGCCGTCGGTGCCGCCGGCTCCGCCCCGGGGCGGTGCTGCGGAGCGGGAGGAGGGGCGGCCCGGCCGGGCCCGGCTCTGGGCGCAGGTACCGCGGGGCGGGGCGGGGGGCAGAGCGGGGCCCTGCAGTGAGTTACGGAGTCGTGGAGGGGGTTGGGTCGGGAGGGACCCCAAAACCCATCCAGTCCCAACCCCCCTGCCGTGGGCAGGGACACCTCCTACCAGGCCAGCCTGCTCAGACCCCCGTCCAACCTGGCCTTGGACACCTCCAGGGAGAGGGCAGCCACAGCTTCCCTGGGCAACCAGAGCCTCTCCGCCCTCATCGTGAAGGTTTTCCTCCTTATGTCCACTCTAAATCTTCCCCTCTCCAATTTAAAGCCATTCCCTCTTGTCCTATCACTCCATGCCCTTGTAAAAAGTCCCTCCCCGGCTTTCCTGTAGCCCCTTCAGGCACTGGGAGGCTGCTCTAAGGGCTTCCCGGACCCTTCGCTGCTCCAGGCTGAACAGCCCCATCTCTCAGCCTGCCCTCATAGCACGGGTGCTCCAGCCCTCAGATCATCTTCTTGGCTCTCCTCTGGACCTGTTCTAACAGTAAATCGCTTTTATAGTGTGAGAATTAATTGATAAGTTTTACCGTAGCTGTTTTGTATGTTTAGTTATCTTGTCATATAAATGTGTCTTGTATCCAGACAATCTCTAGATGTGATGTTGAGTTGTCTAGCAAGATGTAGTTGTTTTATGTCAAGAGGTAACCTGAAGGAAGTCTCCAAGACATGGCTGAATACTTCAAAAATATAATGAGCACCCTTGAAGAGATTTTATATGCTTCTTTGTCTAAAACTAGTATATATCTCCGCTGCTTTTGTGGGATTGTATGCCTTTTTTAGAAGGGCATCCAATTCAGCGCTGAATTGTAAAAATATCATTGCCTTTGCTTCAAAGACTTTGTCCTTTTTAATCTTTACCCGTGAATGAGTGCTTCTCACAACAGGTTACTCTGCTTGCAGTGCTTCCTGCTGAATCCTGAGGACTGACACTTGCAGATACTGAACACCAAGAGGGAGGGAGCCCAGACCACGGCAAGTGGACACTGCTCATACATGCCTTAAACACCATAATTTTAAAGAGTGTGCACACCCTCCACTAGCTGGTAGCACCAAAATGTTATTAACAATGGGCATTATTAAACTCTGAATAACAACAGTGGGCCAGGTGGGGACTCTGGGGCTCATTTTGGGAACAGGACAGCCCTAACCCAGTTTTTCTGTGGGAGAGGTGCCTGGAACCAGGGCTGTTTGTTCAGTTCAGGGTTTCGGATAAGCTGGCCTTACTGCTGACAATACTCATAGAAATAACAATTTTATTTGGCATTCACAGGAATCTGGCCAGATTTCCTGGTTTAGTTTAAGCAAGTGGCTTTAACTATTGGCATACAAGGTCTGACACAAAAAATTGCTGAGACTAACTCTATAGCTCAGGAACCAAGACTGCGAGGGGACAGACAGGGTTATAGAACATTTTCTAACCTGTCACAGTGAGACAAGGCTCAACTTCATGTGTTCACTCATACTGAGTAAATGCATGTTCAAATAAAGATGTTTTCTTACCCTTGGTTGGAAAATGTCAGTGTGCAAGAGTGAAGAGCAAGTTAGCATCAAGTTTCTTGTGAAACTCAAGATATCTGTGACAGAAAATTTTCAATTATTGACTGAGGCTTACAGTAAAGAGATACCGAAGATCAAGTTAATGCTTGAGGGAACCCATTTTTTTGTCAGCAGAAAATGTGAAAACAAAAGTGATGGAGATCCTCAACAGGCTTTCAGAAAATTGTCTGTGTAATTGCTGTGAACATTGGCAGCATCATATGCAGCTGTGTGTCAACTCAAAAGGGAGCTGTTTTGAAGGTGATCATTTTTTGATTTTCTTAATTTGTTAAATAAAAAGAGTTACAAGCACAGTTTTGGGGTTTGGGGTTTTTTTTGTGTCAGACCATGTATAAATGGTTTCGTCTGGTTTTAGTTTGGTATTTTTGCTTCTTTCTGAATGAGGATATGAAATTGAACTTTCTTGTTTATGAGTCATTTGCCAAAACTGAAAATTGTTTGAATGAGTACTACATACATAGTTTCCTTTGCTGAACAAGCATTTTAGGAAGGAGAAGAAAATCTTTAACGACAATATTTTGTCACATAACTGAGCAATCTGGAAAGGTTAAGCAAATTACATACTTGCTTCTCAAGTTTGGCTCAGTTTGTCAGAATTCAATTGGGATTTTGACTTTACCTGGCAATTAAAGCATCATAATCAAGTAAGTTGCTTGATTTTCTGATTTTATGGAATTAGGCTGCTTTCTCTTCCCTGATTTTCATAGGACAGTTTTATCTAAAATAAGAAAACTTGCCTAGTTAATGTCAGTGAACTTATGAGATAGGATCAGTCTTAGAAGTCACTGTCTCAGATTTATGACACAGCCACAAATGTGGGTTGCTATTTTAGTTGGCACTACTCTTTTGAGATGCCATGCATCTCCTCTAAAATGGATATTACTCCTGTCTGAAGTAAGTTAAAGCTGAGGCTTGAGTGCACAAATTGCTAATGCTTACTGAAAATCAATGGGAGAGAGGCCTCAAAAGCAATTAAGCAGCTTTGAAAATCAATCCACATTTGAAATTGTCCAAGGACAAGGATTAAATCTTTATGAAAGCTGAAGTCTTTGTGAGGAAGGTCCTGGTGTGGTGTCAAGTTCATGACTCTTTAGGCTACATCTTTTCCAGTCTGAATTCACATATAGAAACTTCTGTATGATTTGCTTAAATTCTTTTTGTTTGATATTTCTTCCAAATTTTGTTATTTTTTTCATAGGGGCAATAGATGAACTAGATAATTCAAAATAGAGCACAGTTTGTTATAAGCAGTGCAGTCAGATTCTGCATGCAATTTCTCTGAATTAATTGACCCCCCCCCAAGTTTTGGATATCTAGGTGTTTTAAAAAGCCTTTCCCTTCCTTAATGATCTACTGTGCTTCTTGTATTTGGTCATTCTTTAAGGTAATACTGTGATTTCAGCCTGTTTATCTAGGGTTTTGGCAAGCTTTCAGACTTACCTAGTATTTTTAGACATAGAATGGCAATGTTTTAGTATGGTAAGCACTGTAAAACAAGTTAGTAGAATATACATGGCCAGTTTGTTTTAAATAATTACAACAAGTAAATAAAAAAATTTGGGGTAATAATTCCAGAGTGGTAATACTCCCAGAAATTCTTGTTCATTCAATCATAATTTGTCAAGTAATTTGTCGGTGGAGAAGTAGCAAAGCAGGAATGGAGGTGGTAGGTGAAGTATTCCTTTTAGCTCTAGGCAAAATTAATTGATTATCTTATATATTCTTATGCCTGTTACTTGTATTATAGTTGGAATATTCAAATTTTGTGGCCCAACAAGCAGAGGTAAAGCCTTACCTTCGTGGTAGATGTGCACTGCTTTGTTTAGCCTGCATGTATTTCCTTCATGCAACGTGCAATCTCAGAACTAGGCCAGTTGTCTTTAATGTGCAAGTTCTAAATGTGGCAAATAGATCTCTAATTACTGTGGAAGTCCCTAAAGAAAAGTCACTTGGAAAGTAGATTTCTTGCTTCACTCTGAAGAGCTTTGGTTTGCTTGTAATTAATGCTGAAAATACTTTTTTTCCCTTCTGAATACTGTTGCTGCAGAAGTCCTGGATTTTTCCTTTGAACACATTATTTTTAATTAAAAGCATCATTGTGTGTGTAAATAGGTGTTTATGTAAACAGTAAAGCACAAAAATCTACTCCGAAATGGCATTTGCTTTAGTATCTTGGTCATGCTAGACATAGCAGGATAGCTAACACAATGATTTGAATAGACTGGGTTTTAGAGTTTGTAGTTGGTTGGGGTTTTTTTTAAGTGGCATTTTCAGCATTGTTGTATGTATTTAAGCATATTCTTATTAATTAAATGTTTTCTGATTGGCAGAGCTGGGAATATTTTTGTGGGAATTGTGGCAGCCATGCTTTGTTAGTTGCTTTTTTCAATAGCGTATGTCTTCTAATGCATTTGTCAGAACGAGGAGGTTATCTGTGGATGTGTTTATGGAGGGATCCTACTGGGGTAAAGAACACAAGCTATTTTCTAGGTTTCTTTTCTGAAAAGTTAGCTGTTCTCTGACATTCCACTTTTTTTTTTTTTTAATCTCTGTTGGAGATAATTAGGTGTAATCCACAAGAAAAATAAAGGCTCAGCAAATTTTTTTTTTCATTTTTTCTCTATCTCAAGGAAGTCTTTTCCTCTTTAATGCACTCAGTAGTTGACTTTTTTCTTTTGAACTCTGCAGTGTTAACTATTGCTCTACCAGTTTGTTGTGTATGTGCTGGCTGCCCACCAGGTCTGTATGCTCAGTATGCTTTGCTGTCTGACAGAAGATGAGTCTTTCTTGCAGGGTTAATCAAAAATACTGTTGAACGACCTAGTCTTCTTGGCTTCTTCATCGTGAGTGTTTTGCTCTCATCTGCTGGGTACAGGTAGTGCACTTCTCTAGATGAC
This sequence comes from Piaya cayana, assembly GCA_013389865.1. NCBI lineage: Eukaryota > Metazoa > Chordata > Aves > Cuculiformes > Coccyzidae > Piaya > Piaya cayana. Next base: position 95,756 of record WAAB01007891.1, read on the forward strand.
ACCTTAAATCCAAACAGAACTTATATATTTAGTTGTTATTAAGAGAGAGATGAAGTAGCAAGAATTGTTCTTGTTACATGTTTACTCTGGCACATCCTCTTGGTGTTGCAGTTATTTGACACAAAATGATGACTACCATCTGTTTCTCTTCTCATCTTTCAGAGTTCCTTTTCTCTTTGAGAATGAAGTCTTCATAGAGAAATAACAAGTTTCTGTCTCTTCTTGTTTCCATAGTCACAATTTATTAAAAATATGTTATTTTCTTTTTACACTTTTCATACGCATTTTTGTTCATGCTGCCCTTACTACTTAGAGTCATGATCCTAATTTAAATTTACAGTGTGCACCTCATCTTTACTGCCTTGCAGCTGCCAGAAACTTCCTCTGGTAGTCGTAAGGTTCAGCATTTCCTTGTCCACACCTTCTTTTAACTGAGAGATAGTTGTGTACTTTGTTCTTATGTACTTTGAAGTCCAGGATTTCAAACTGTTGCACTTTTTCCCCTCCTTCCCCCCCCAGGCACTATATACATGTCAATTCTGCAGGTAGTTTTGGTAACACGGTTTTCTAACAGTGCTAATACAAAAAGCTTGTAAAGCTGCTGCCTAAAGAGCATCTTTACCTCTCTGATTTCATGGAGAAATCTTAAGAGATTTAGACTAATGAGAAATCCCACAGTAAACAGGACACACACTGCACTGTGCCACCCAGCAACACAAGATGAATCTGAGTCTTATCTAGAGATCAGACCAGGCAAAATATTTGCAGGGAAGAAAGACAGCCTTTTACTCTTTAGTACTGGAGGATCTAGTGAAGCTAAAAATAGTGCCCAAATTTCCTTTAAGGCCTGAGGAACAATTAACTCAATTACCTCTCATTTCCTTATCTATAATATCTAACTCTCTTGGTTCATCTGCACTTTTCACCCCTCTCTGTAAGATGCAAATACTGGCATAGGCTGAGGAAGTTAACCTTATTATTGTTAGAAACTTTGGTGGAAAGCAAAACAGCACAAAGTGCCATCGGTACTTTCTTTTCAGACATTAAAAATTAAATATGAAATATAGCTGGAGATGGTTTTTTTAGTCTATTTTATTGGATAGTGTCACTTAATTGCCTGGACAGTGGCTGCAAACTGTTTTAAAAACTTTGTACTGGCACAATGTCCTCTTTGTTAATATGATTTGAGAGCACTGTCAAGGAGATCCAGCTTTTAGTTACGTTCATCTGCAAGCTGTGTACCAGGCATCTGTTGCTTCTCTGCATTCACGCAAAAAACCTCTGTTGTTGGAATTTGAGGATCATTAAATAGGATAAAAGCTGGATAGGATAAATAAATAGGCTAAAATCTTTGAACGATCTAACCTTACTGTTGTAGCTATCAAATGTGTTATTGTGAAATTTCAAACGGTGCTTTCACCTTATTATTGTGACTAAACGGTGCTGATTTAATAATTGTTGAGCTACTCTTCTGTCTGTAGAGTCCTAAACAGGAATTATTGCAGATGGAGAGTAGATCTCCTTTCTCTTGTGTCGTGCACATAGTCGTAAGGTTACGATTAATAGGTATTGCACAGATCCTAGGTTGGATTCTGACAGTTTGCATTTATGCAGCCCACAGGCTTTTTTTAGTCTCTGAAGAAAGTGGATTTGTTCAAGCAGAAAAGCAAAATATGGACAACTGGGGTAAATAAGACATGCTTTTAAGTAGCAAATTGGAATGTGTTTGGCACTGATTTGAAGGAGGAAGTAATATTGCTTAAATGTGTTTTTGTAAATTGAAATTTGTAAATTTGTTCTTAAAAATGTGGCGTATAGCATTTAAAATTATGATTGTGAGAAGAGCTTTGACCGGCCAGTGGTTGCATAAATATGCTGCCTCTGGGTGAGGCAAAGCAGATAACAGTGAGCTTAGTCCTGTACTCTACTTTTCTCTTTGGCTTAGCTAGTCTTGGCTGTCACTGCCTGTCAGATTTTGGTGTCGTACTAAAAAGGTGACACCACTTGACTGTTATAGTATTGTAGGAAACAATCAGGTGGGAATACATTGTATAAGGTGCTCAATGGCTCTCCTGGAATGAAGTGCATCAGGGACCAACTGCCATAAGCAGAAGTTGTGGGTGAGGCATATGGGTGGCCCCAGTTCCTTGAATTGTCTCTCCGTTGATTGTTAAGGTTGTCCAAGGGGCAGAGATGCAATGGAGCAGTGCCTCACACCACAGGCATGGAGTGTTCCTAAGTGATGAGGGAGGCATACCCCAACCCTGTCCTGGGAGAGGAGTAGCCATCCCCCTGGGAAAGGTGGGGGAGTTCTCTTTCTTTGGGGAGGTGACCGCCTTCCTTGGCTGTAGTCTTCCAATTAGATTCCTGCTGTATTGACTAATTCCTAATTGCGAACAGTCTAGAAAAAGATTGTGGAACAAAATGATATCATCTCTTCCTGCTGTTTTGGAGATAGCATTGTGTGCCACTTCCCTATGGCAATGCAAAATGTAAATGCTAAATTTCTTATCAAGACAAGCCAGAAACTGTTGGATTTGTATTTCCTGTCTTTGATATGCTTCCTTGCATAGGATGCTTTATTTCATTTGATGCCTCCCTCTCTTCCTTTCCTACATGTTAATGTATTACTTTATGCTCACCTGGGAGATGTTATCAGTTATATGCAAAGCTATTCCCGTGTTGCTATACTGTTTTGCAGCTTGTCATAATGCTCCATAAACTACATAAATAGGATGCTTTTTGTTATACAAATGTCTTGTCTTTATGGTTTTCCGTCTGTTTCTAGTGTTACATAATGACAGAACCACAATGCCTGGAGATAGTAGGACATAAACTGAGGATTGAAGCTTCTGGGATTGTGCCATGTCTTAGTCCCTTTTAGACTGTCAGTACTAAGGAACCCTCTTACAGGTGACATGAGTTTTTAAGTTCTTCAGTGGGTTGTTTTTTACTTCACAGTTGCTGCTCTTCAGGCAAACCAATCTGTAAACAAGGACGCTGTGGCAGAGAAGAGCCTTTTCAGTAAAACCTAATGGGGGAGTTTATGTAACAGAACAAAAATAAATGGAAACATCACTTCTAAATTGAGCTGTTATGTCTCCTGCAGAGTAATTATTAATCAATAAGCCTTGGATCTGACAGTGTCAGAGTGTGCTAAGTGATCTACCTTCCAGTCTGCTAGTAAACCAGCCTTAGAATGAAGATGTTATTAACTCTAAACCATGACCACCTCTGGCATGTGTCTGAAAGCAGCATGGTCTTCACCCATGTGCTAGCTGTTTTGCACTGATGTGGTTTTATAGCACCAATTGGACTTGTGGATGTTGTGCATCATTCAAGCTATGGTAGCTGGGTTGTGTAGTGTTTGGGCCAAAACAGGTTTCCAAGTGTTAAACTGAAAATCTTTCCAGTTGCTTATTTCTCCAATAACATGTTTCAGATGAATTCTAACACTGCAAGGGAAAGGTGAGTGATTACTAGTAGAACAAGATGGGAATTTTAGCATTAAACTGTTTCATGGGAGACTTCTCTAAAAAATAAATAGCACTGTTCTCTGGGTCATCTGGAAATAGATGAAATCAGGGTATGGGACAGGACATAGCTTTGATGTAAATAATAATGGCTCTGTTCCTGTGACACTAACAGAGGACAGTGCAAATCAAAATGCAAACAATGCTGAAAAACGAGTGTTTTCAACAAGGAGCAGTAAGATACTCTAAAAGTTTTGGAAGTTTCTTGCAAAAAAACATTTCTTGAGATGCATTTGGTCATCTTCAAGAGGAGCTTGGCCTATTTACTGGATCCACCACCCTTCAACATTTTTCTTTCAAAACATGTTTTTAAAAGCATGTTAAAACCAATAGCATTTGAAAACAAAAACATTCTTTCTTGGACTCTAGGATAAAAGTACTGTCTAAGGTATTTAAGTGCTGTCTACAAACAATATCCACCCTAGGGTACAGCAAAGTCTCGGCGCCTAAGTGCTTGACCATGGAATAAATGGAAATGTTTCCTTCTAAGGTCTTGCCTTTGGTCATATAAAAAGAGGAAAAAGCCAAACCAAAACATGAACCCCCTTTGAAGTAGTCATTTTTAAAGGCAACATGCCAGGATGGTTGCATCAAAAGACTTCAGAGAATAAAAACACCAGCACTTTGTTGTTTACATCTCTGAAAACTGCAACTATAGAAAGGTTTTATTGTACTTGTTTTGCCTTCTGCATTCATGGTGCTCTATTGCTGTATCATGGAATAAGTGCAAGGGGCTAATAACTTCCATCTCACAACAGCTCAGTAGTGATTAGTGGAAGAAATTCTGGTGCAGACGCGTCATAACTGAGACTGCTTTACGCTGCAAATAACACATGGGAGTTTTAGAAAACTCACTTGAATAGCAAACTTGGGAAATCATGGAGTGCATTTGCTTGAAGTAGTCGCTTCTCAGCACGGGCTGGAGAGGTTGGTAGAAGCATGCTGTGTGCCAGTAACTAATCACCAGAAAAACAATCCCTCTGAGTGTGCTATGAACTGGTGCGAGTTAAAATACTGCTGAGGCACTTTGCCCTTTCTCTTCCTCCTATGTACTTGAAAAAGAATGTAGCATAGTTGCAGTTCTGGGCCCCTGTGTTCTTTGTAATTAGAAATTTTAAAGCCTTTTGCAAGGGAACTGGGGGATTGAATATAGAGAGCAACTTGGGATCTTTCTGTTAGCAAAAAATAACCCGATCGGTACCAGAGGCTGCTACCTCCAAGTCAAAATGACACTTTATGCAAATTGCAACTACCTGAAGGGAGGTTGTGGAGAGGAGAGAGCTGCCCTCTTCTCCCAAGTGGCAGGGGACAGGACAAGAGGGAATGGCCTCAAGCTCTGCCAGGGGAGGTTCAGGCTGGACATTAGGGAAAAATTTTTCACAGAAAGGGTCATTAGGCACTGGAGCAGGCTGCCCAGGGAGGTGGTTGATTTGCCTTCCCTGGAGGTGTTTAAGGTGTGGGTGGATGAGGTACTGAGGGGCATGGTTTAGAGATTGGTAGGAATGGTTGGACTCGATGATCCGGTGGGTCTCTTCCAACCTGGTGATTCTATGATTCTGTGTCTCTGGTCCCTGGTCCTATTGGTTTTCTGCAATAGAAGACAGAACCCTTGGGAAGCCCGAGGTTGATTTTGGCACTTGTTGCTGAATTATAAATGCTCTCATTGTAAAGTTGGCTAGGAATTAATTGCAAAAATGAGTATCTTTTCACATAGCAAGTTCCTCATACACACACTCCAGGGTGAATGCAAAATATGCATGTTTGCATACAATCCCTCCTATATCTTCCTCTGCAAAAATCCTGATTTCTCAAGTCTCCTTGAGAGCAGATGGGGGAAGCAGAAGTATTTTTGTAGCTCTGGGTACTCCAGTGATCTAGGACATACGGGTTTCTTGCTAGGGAATGGGCTAAGATTCTGTTTCTGGGTAAAGCAGTTCTATCTTAGGTGCAGTGCCTCTGTCACTGGTACAGCATAAGCCAAGGAGAAAGAGTCCTCTGTTTTCTAGGTGCTCCAGCCATCTTGCCTGAACAACAGAGCTGGCACTGACAGCAGCTGTGTTGTGTTGGCAGTGCTGTTTGTCATGGGGCTTTGTAAACATATTGAAGAGTTTGAATTTTTTGTATGTGGTACTTACATAGTCATGCTGGTGAACCTTTGTAGTCTAGACATGGCCTGAGTTGTGATGTGATTTCAGGGAAGTTACTGTTCTTCTCTGTGAAGACTTAATATAGAAATGCTGTTCAGCACTGTGGTAGGTATTATTTCTGTGCAAAGTGCTTTGAGGTTTCTGAAAGCCCCTCCAGTTCTGCCTTGCAGAAAATTTTAATTGTGCCCTGGAGGCTCCTAAACTGCATTTGTTTATGTGTTGAAGCACGAAATTGGGCAAACTTTTTAATGTTTGGGTAAGTTATGGCCTGAGTGTCCTGGAGGTGGGAAAAGATTGTTGTCTTGTGCTCCACAGAACATGGTGAAGAAAAACTAGCACCTCCTCAAACAACAGAAATTACGGAAGAACACAATGAATAAATGGATCAAGTTTTTTTCAGTGCCAGTCGTTTCCATTTCTCCAGACTCTGAGGATTAAGGAATTTCAGGCCACTTTCCAAGGCTGTATCAGTTGCATGTGTAAGCAATGTATTCTTATATCTTGCTGGCCTATATACATAGAGCCTGGCTTCTCTACAAATATTTCAGTGGGTGCTTATTTTGACAGTTTTATTTATTTATTCGTTGACAGTCATTAGAAAGTTAACCTCAAGAGCTTGGCTAGAATGTGTGTCTGTCACATAAAGGCACTTAAACGACAATTAATTTTACTCCTGTTGTAATCATGTAAATCCTATTAACTTGTGTCACAATTCTAGTTTTGATCCAGGAATAAATTTGGTCAATTCTGTTGACTGAGCAATTTCAGAGCATCAAATTACTCTGCAGCAGCAAAACTGACAAAATCTTCCAGCTCTGGAGAGAATGAAGACTGTTCTGTGTCAAACAATGCTTGTCCTGCAGGAGTTTTGAAATCATAGTATCATAGAATAGTTTTGATTGGAAGGAACCATGAAGGTCACCTAGTGCAATCCTGCTGCAGTAAGCAGGGTCGCCTTCCAGTAGATCAAATTGCTCAGAGCCTGATCCAACCTGACCTTGAAAGTTTCCAGGGATAGGGCATCTACCACCTCTCTGGGCAACCTGTTCCAATGCCTCACTACCACCACAGTAAAAAATTTCTTCCTAATATCTAGTCTAAGCCTCTCCTCTTTTCATTTAAAACCATTACCCCTTGTCCTATTGATACAGGCCCTACTAAAAAGGTCTTCAAATCCATCTTTCTTATAAGCCCCCTTTAAGTATTGAAAGGCTGCAATAGAGTCTCTGGAATGTTCTTCAGAATGAAAAACCACAACTTCAGCCTGTCTTCACAGGGTAGGTATTCCGGGCCTTTGATCATTTGACTGGCCTCCTCTGAGCCAGCTCCAGCAGGTCCATGTCTTTCCTGTGCTGAGGGCTCCAAAACCGCACACAGTATTTCAGATGTGGACTCACCAGGGCAAAGTAGACAGGCAGAATTACCTCCCTCGACCTGCTGGCCACATTTCTTTTGATGCAGCCCAGGCCTCCTGTGCTGCAAGTGCATATTACCGGCTCATGTTGAGCTTCTCACCCACCAGGACCCTGAGGTCGTTCTCTGCAGGGCTGTTCTCAATCTCTTCATCTCACAGCCTGTATCAATACTGAGAGTTGTCCCAACCCAGGTGTAGGACTTTGCACTTTGCCCTGTTGAACCTCATAAGTTTTCACAAGCCGACTTTTCCAGCTTGTCAAGATATGAAATACTTCAGGTCTTATCTATTCCCCAGCAAATAAGTATTTGAATCACAACATTCTATAAAATTATGCATTAAAATGATGACAGGGCTGTTCCCCAAATATCCGAACAAACATTTCTCATACTTAAATGGATGCTTGAAATAATTAATTATTAAGGAGCTTGAGTAACTTTTTTCTACTTGCAACATGAAACTTCTCAAATGTATTCAAAATAGATATTTTTGTTGTTGATAAAGTATTCTCTTTGACTAAAGCACAACAACCCTGCATAACAGTCGGGTTATGCAGATATGATGTGAAATCAGGTTGTTCTTCACTTCAGCAGGGTTTTATCACTTGATGTAGAGTGTTTTAGAGCTGGGAGAGCATGCATGTGGTCTTTTGTCTTCTCTTTAAAACCGTTAAGTGGGGGAAGAGAGGGAAGGTCCTTCTACCCTTTGTACTGCAATTCAAAGGTTATGCAAATATATGCCCACTCCACTGCCCCAGACTGATGGGGAGGTATAAGGTGTCTGCTTGAACACTCCTCACTTTTCATTCTGTATATATGTCTTGGAGTTTTCACCTCCAAATCAGTAACAATAGACATGTAAGCCTTATAAGAGATGCTCTGCTTTGGAATTTGTGGAAAATCTAGAGCTTCAGAGGAGGAGAAAGCATTAAACTTAAATTATATCCACAGTCACCTCCTGTATCATCAAAGGTTAGCAGCAGACAGCGGCCACTGACAAAACCATGGTGGCATGTTTAAACAGAGGACTTCTTAATTACTAAGCCATGTGATCTCTTGACTTGCTATGAGTTCTGTTTTTACTAAATATCTTCTATGTAAGACACTTAATTCCTCCCTGTTTGAGATAGGTAGATTAAAATATCCTATTTCTGAAATTTTACAGAGGTGTTGAAGTCCTGTGAGTTACAGAACATTGTGTACATCAAATACTCTCCTAAGAATTGAGGCAAACTCTGTATTCTTTATAAAGTAGGTCCCATGACTTTGAGCTATATGATTGGGCTTTACCAGGGTTCTGTTCTTCTCTTGCAGGCATTATGCTGCTTGAAGTATTCCTGGTTCTGGGAACAGTCATCATCTACTTCTTACTTTCCAAGAAGAAAGACGAAACGTTGCCCTTCAAAGAGGGATGGTGGGGCAAGGGGCAAAAGCCTGACACTGAAGAAGATACAACTGTTCGACCATTTAAGGTGGAAACTACAGAAGAGGAGCTGACTGTAAGGAAATCTCTGTACTGGGGAGAGAAGGGGACAAAGTGGCCAAATAAATGCAGAAATTATTTGGATTTTTTAAAAATTAAACCAACAGTTACATTTATGAGAATGAGCAATGAGGTGCAGGACATGAGGGAAGGGATTTTTCAGTGCTTCAGAAGGTAGATATGGATAGGCAGGTTTCACATCCTGCTATACAATTTTATTATCAGCTGGCCATTGCAAGATTGACAGTAAATTAGCCTACTGTGTAAAGCCTAATAAACATGACAATCATATTACAGATTACTGTTGCTGTTTGGGCACCTTTCTCAGTCTGATTGTGTAGGCCAGAATAAGAACAAAAGCAGTTTTTCTTTCAAAAGCAGTTATGAATATCTCATTTGCTTGACTGCTTTATATTTGCAGCTGTGTTGGATGCTGATTCTTCTATAATTAATGATCCACTTTGGTCAACATGAATACCACAGTGGTAATTACAGTAAACACATACATTGCAGAATTTGTTAGATAGCAAGCTTTCGATTGTGTGTGTTTAAGTCAGGGATTGCACAATTTTGTAGATTTGTGTGGAGTAGTGGTTCAAACAGTACTTATGGGATTGCTCATATTATTCATTTATAATAGATTCCTATTTTCTCAGACCGTTTTTTTTTAACACTTTGTTTATCCTACTTAGTAATATTAATGGACCTTGATATCCAATGTGCTTTCCCCTTACACTGCAGACACAAAGCTAGATAGTTTCTAAGTTGAAGATGTTTTTGAAACACACAGTTCTGTATTATGACAACTATTGCAACATAAACTATTGTTGGAAAACTTTGTTTCTAAATAAGCATTTGCATAAGCTGGAGTTAAAGTTATGCTAGTATTCATTACTAAAACTTATTTTAAGGTTGTTGAGCATGGACAAAAAGCATGTATGGAAAGACACGTTAAAAACTTCATTTAAAAATCCAGGCTTTCTGTATACTTGTTAGGTCCCCCAGTGAGTTTACATACTAACATTGTGCCTAGGCTGCGACTGCCTGTCTAGCTAGTGCATTCACCTAACTCAGCCAGTTAGAGTTAGAGCTATCTCTGTCACTGTGTTAGAAAATACTGTTCAGGTTTAAACCCCACAGAGATTTGAGCAGGATTAGATTCCCAGACCTGCCTTTCGCCTTCAACTATTCTTTACTCTGTTTCTTGTAGGAAGGGGCTCTTGGCTTTCCTTCCCTGTTGACTGATTTTTTAACTGATTTTGCAGTATCATCAGCATCCCCTGTAATCTCAATGTGCTGTGGGAAGGTCACTTTCATAGTTATTCTAGACTGGGAATCTTTAATTCCAGTCTAGTTTCACCACCTTCTTGAACATACAAAATCCCTCAGAGTGTTTCCCAGTGAAGACATCCCACCCTTTGGTTTGTGAAAGAGGGCAAAAGATTTGAGCCAGATCCATGAATTGATTGTGAGGCTGAGCTCCCAGGTAACCTAGGGGACAAAGTACCATGGAAAGGTACAATGCGCTCATGAATTAATTGTTCTCTGTGGTTATCAGCCTGACAGACTGGTTTGCCAGCCCTGCAAAACAAAGAGTATTAAGAACAGCTGTAAATGGAAGAGGAAGGAGGCCATCTGGAGGAGAGAAAGAATTGGAACAGCTAGTGGAGTATCAGTGAAATAAATGGACAGGTGTCATTAGAGATATTATTTTCGTTGTTGTTTTTGTTTCACTGGGAAATAACTAGAAACCATGCATGGTGGAGCACAACATGGCAGACACAAGTGCTCATAATGTCTCTTCTTTCTTTTTCTCTTTAGGACTTATTGAGGAGACTTGACCAGGCTCGATTCATTGAGCCACTGGAGAACAGTTGCTTCCACTATGGAACTAACACAGTGTATCTCAGGCAGGTTGTCTCCTACTGGAAAAACCAGTTCAACTGGAAAAAACAAATTGAAGTCCTCAACAAGTACCCACAATTCAAAACTAAGATTCAAGGTGTGTGGCTTATTCTCTTAAAAAGTAGAAAAAAACCCAAAACAAATCAGTAATACATAATCTTGTCTACGTGGGATCTTGGTGGTAAGAATGCAATGATTGGGTTGCATGGGCCTTTCCTTCCTCGCTGGTGGGACATGAATCATTGGCACTGCTGCTGAAACAGCAAGAAACTCTTTAATTGTAACTGAAGCCTTTAGAACAAGGAATGACAAATGGAATTCCCTTGTGCATGTATAGGTTGTCAGCTGTTGTTACAGGAGCCAAGCAGAGGCATTTGGAAATGGAACTACATCTTAAGATGTACACGTGTTCCCTGACTTGCAGAAATATCCACAGATGCCGCCTCCATTTAGTCCCAGCTGCTTCTGTCCCAGTAATGCCATCAGTCTGGCAGCCCTCCTCAGCTGGGCATGCTGGCTGCTCAGGGTGTCCCTGCTTGGCAGGAAAGTTGCACTCTGCTGCACCATCTCAAGCATTCATAACTCTAGAAATGCAGAATGCCTTTCCCTTGGGGCTGATGTACTGCCAGGTGTGAGTGAATGGTTTGTCTCTTCATTCTTCAGAAGGCACGGACACCTTTTGAAATAAGCCATTCAGCTAAGGTCTGCTGGTGCTGGAGCTTGGTCAAACTGAACATTTTAAATTATTGAATTAGGGTTGTGATTGCATTGTTTGGGGGAACAGTTGTAGATTTAGAGCACAGCAGGCAGTTGTCTCACAGGATGGCAAAATTAAAGCTTAAGCCCTTACTCAGTAACTTAACCTTACTTAGGTTATTTCAAATGGGGCAGTTCAACATAATATTTTTAAAGGGTTTGGAATAATGTTTCTTACATAGTGGTTAGAACAAAAGGATTTTATTTAGTTCTATACAATATGGTTAATGCTGAGAAAGATAAAAGCAGAAAGTCTTCCTTAAACAAAGAAAAAAAGAAAAAGATCTATCATCTGGGACAAGAAAGAGAAAAGAAGCTAAGGACAATGCACTATGTATAGCAATGGGAAAAGAAATTTCAGCCTTAGGAAAACAGAGATGAGCCATGAAAAGACAAGATCAAACATGCTGTATATCAGATTCCTAGATCCTGTCATCACTTGAAAGTTTTTCAGGGAATACAGAAATCCACATAATTGTCAAGGATAGGGAAATCTCAGTCAGTGAAAATAGAACAGTGAGCTGGAGTTGATGTGAGTAAAATATGCGTAAATGCATCAAGAAATGTGGCATTCAGGCTCTACTAAGAGTAAATTATTGTTTCCTGGAAAGCAAACCCCTGAATGGGTTTGAGGAGGAGCAGTTCACCTGAAGGAACCAGTGCAAGAAGATTGAAAAGGAAACAGGACTGTAATTTTTGCCTTTTTACTTACAAATGAGGAGAATGGTACTAGAACATAGTTTCCTGTTTTGGTTTACTCACTTAAAGAGATACTGAAAGCTCTGGATAACAGGGAGAAAAGAACTACAAAATGGAACACATTAACTCTTTTAACAAGGCAATTTCTTCAAATCCTTTATTGGGCATGATTGGTTTGTCAGCAGTTTAGATGTGTGACTTGATTACAGGAGAACTCCATAGAGAATACTTACTGAAAGCTTTTTACATTTCTTTTGCTGTAACATTAGGATCAGTGGCTTGAGACAGAAACCAGAAAACAGAACATAAGGCATGCACAAAACAAGAGAAGTGATTAATGGCCCCAAAACAAATAGGTGCTAGTTATGATGGATTCCCTATCTCTTGATGCCTTCAAGTTGCAATCATATGCTGTTCAGGAAGAAAAATCTCTGGTTAGCTGAAGCCTCTCTGGTGCCATATAGGGACATTTGGGTAACATTTAAAGGTGTTTGGAGTAAATGATGTAATTGTCTCTTCTGCCTTTAAGCTGTGTGAGTCATTGTGTTACCATTAGTAGATTGCTTTACTCCTCTGTCTTAATTTGCCAATTTTAAAACAAATATGCCAACCTCATTTGGCTGCCATGATGCTTAATTGCCCATTATAAAGTAGTTTAAGGTCCTTGGATAAGTGGATCCAGAGAAGTGCAGTGTGTTTGTGTGCTCACCGAAAAAAAAGACTTCAGAAAAGATTTATTTGTAGTCTGCTCTGTGATCAGTTTCAGACTAATGGTAAACTTGGGCATGTTAATTATTTATTTTATTTTTACAGGCATTGATATCCATTTTGTACACGTAAAGCCTCCCAATTTGCCTGAAGGCCGCTCTGCAAAGCCACTATTAATGGTTCATGGTTGGCCTGGCTCATTTTATGAGTTTTACAAAATTATCCCTCTTCTGACGAATCCTGCAAGCCATGGCCTCAGTGATGAACACATTTTTGAAGTCATTTGCCCATCTATCCCTGGTTATGGTTTCTCAGAAGCACCGCACAAAAAAGGTATGATGAACAAGAGTAAACTAACAGGAGCCTTGTCTTACAGTGAGATAGCCCCCGTTAGCAGAACATAAATTTCTGGCTCTTCTTGATTTCCCAGTTTAGAAACAAAGATCCTGTATATCAGGTGGGAAGAGGGAAATAAAAGTATGACTTCAGTTGACATCATTAATTAGTTTCAGGAGCGATGTATTTACAAAGGACTGTAAAAAGTTTTGAACTGACAACTCATGGATTGTTATTGAGGCAATGAATTGTGTAAGGGTGAGCAGGAATAATTTAATTTGTTACTGTTCCTTTTGGGGATTTTGTATCAATATTCAATAGCATTTATACAGGTAGGTGAGATGCAACAGTTGAAACAGATAGATTCATGTATTTACATGTTAGATTGCAGCCAAATACCTGCTTGTTCAGCTTGTATTTTGAATTATGCAAACACAAACTGCAACAAATTGGAGCAACATAGTATTTAAAGGGATGCTGAGTTAGTGTTTAATTATGTGTGAAGGTGAATGGTATGTGGAAGGTTTGTGTAGCTTTTCTCTGCTTCTGTGGTTATGATTTATGTGGTCAGTGACATGGAGGACTGCGTTACTAGTGGAAACAAAAGTTTCCAACTATGGTTAAGATGAGACTGTGCTCAGAGTTAACAAAATGGAAACACATTCTGCGGACAATGCTGAGTATCTCTTACAGGGCTCAGCTGGAGTACAACTACAGTTTAAAGGGATTCTGGCAACCCCTTGGTGGGGCAAGTACATAGGCAAGTGGTGGGGTTAGGAGAAAACAGTCTGCAAGGAAGGCTGGACTTTCTCCTTGCAGTTTCTGCTAGCTTTCTATGCCTTACCTGGATGATGTGATAAGGGCTTCCATACAGCTTGCCAGACATGCAAGGAAAAATGGACTTGTAGCTTTGTAAGAACTTGAATTTGCCTTTATGGGGAGAATAAATGCTGCACAGTCAGAAATGTAGCTGGAATTAATGCTACTGTTCTTTTTTTTTGTAATGCAGACTTTAATTCTGTAAGTGCTGCTTCTGTTTTTTATGAATTGATGCTCCGACTGGGATTCAATGAGTTCTACATACAAGGTGGTGATTGGGGTTCGCTCATCTGCACCAATCTGGCCCAGATAGCTCCCAAGTGAGTACTCCTTTGGTACAGTGTTGCACAATTGGCATGCAAGGCTATTTTATTCTTTGAACAGTTATTTCACGTGTTCTTGAGTGTTCCTGTCCAAGTCCTCATGTGGGCACCATGTGATTTTTCTCTTTAGTGCTCAGTGTTAAGCACTGTTCCAAAATTACATACCTTAGTTTATACTATATACCTGTTCTTTCAAAGAGTTGTACAGTAGCTTTTTAATGGTCCCAGTGGGGTCTGGGGAGAGATAAGTACTTGTAACAAAAGGAGTATTTGTGGCGTAGTGCCCAGGAGTGTGTGCTGATTATTGAGACTTGCCCTACTGAACCATTTTTGTGTGAAAAGCTACATTACAAACAGCTGAGGCACGTGCAGGTGTATGTATGTGAGGCGTACATAGGGTCATGAACTAGCAAGTCAGAATTTAAGTATGTCCATTTTTGCTAATAAAATGTTAAATATAGCAAATTTGAATCACAATTTTTTGTTAAACTGTGGGGGCTTTTTCTGTTTTATTTTTAGCCACGTGAAAGGTCTCCATTTAAACCTCGCCTTTGTTACAAACATGGGATTCACTCACCTTCTCTCCATTCTGCTGGGCCGTTATCTGCCAAGGCTCTTCGGTTTCCAGGATGAAGATGTTAAGCGGATGTTTCCCTTCTTGAAAAAGGGGCTCTACAGGATCTTGTCGGAATCTGGCTATGCTCACATACAGGCTACAAAGCCTGATACTGTTGGTAAAACAAACAAAAAAACCTTGTGGGCTTAGGAAATGAGGCTGTTTGTTTTAGTTGTACTTTCATAGAAACAAAACATACTGCTTAAAATATACAGAAAACCATTTTTTTCAGGGAACTTGAAGTAGGAAGGTTAGCGGTTTTAAAAGGTGAGCTCCTTCTTTGTATCTGAGTCAGAGAAGGTTACAAACACTCACTTTTGCATGCAGAAGCAGTAAACCTGCACATCAAAACTGAGCATGCTGTAAGTGCCACTGAATTAATCTTCAGTTTTCATAAATAAAATACTTTATTGAATACTTGTCCACTTCTACTGTCACTGGGGACTGTAATTCTATTTCAAATGCAACTCTGCTGAGAGCAAAAGGTGGTTTCTTCACAAACAATAGATCTCATTCAAATATGTAAAGTGGAAGAAGCTTTTAGCTGTCTCAGCATGCAATGTAGCTTATTTATAGAGCAAAGTAATACCTGAAAAGTGAAATCAAATTTTGTTTTCACTCATTGCTCTGAATCACTTGCAGTCTTTCAAGAGGGAAAAAAAGTGTACCTATGAATGTTCTTTCTAGATGAGCTAGTCACTCAGATTGCTTATCTACCTCAAGTATCTTGAGTATTAAGTGTTTCTATTTTAAAAACATCTTTTGAATTGCACAACTGAGCTAAGAATACTGAATGTGTTTTAGTTTAGTGCAGCAGCAATTCCCTTGTGGATTTTATTAAAAACAGCTAAGGAAACTAATTCTTAATGGTTTTCCATAATCTTACCTACAGAAGCAGGTATATTCTTCAAATGTGTAGGCAAAATGATAATTTTATAGATTTAAAAATGTTTTGCTTCCTTTTGACTTTTGGTTTCTAGAAATTACTCATTTCTAATTCCTTTTGTGCTTTAGGGAAAGACGGGGAAGCTGGTAGGTGGAAAATGCTTAGCTATAGTCCTCCTGCTGTGGTTTTTTGGCTGATTCTTGTCCCAACCACTAAACTGTGGTCTGTCAGAGTGGACTGCACAAACTAGGAACCAGCAGCCAGTTCATATTTTGGGAGATGGAGCAGGACCATTCCTGCAGTTTTGAGAACAAAGCAGAGAGGAGCATGGCAAGTGGCAAGGTAGCTGGAATAAGGAAAACCACAGAGACTACCAGTCTCCTTGAAACTTCTGGAGGTACTGGGCTACTATCTTGCAAGCTGTCCTAAGTGTGGAAGTTGTCTCTGGCCCTTGGTGTACATATATATGTGTGTGTGTGTATATATATATACACACACACTATGGTTGCTAATACTATATGATTGATTGCTTTAGAGCTGGCTTTTAATTAAACTGGCTTGCATGGATTTGATTTTGCACTTATTCTTTGGGAACCCTGCATGGAATGTGGGTTCATTTTCAACTGATGGAAACAGGCAACTCCTGTATTCAAAGTACTGTCAGGATCAATGTCAGTTTTTCTTGTATGTAAACCAATGTACTCTTCTTTGTTCACAGAAAGTATATGAGAACAGGCTATTGCTTATGTACTTCTGCAGATCTGGAAAGCATGCTCAATATAACTTTGTCAAACAATTGGTGTTTCAGTTATCAGTACTAGTTGCTTGATTAGCTGAAACTCAACTATCATATTTAAATAGCAGTTACTGATGAAATTGTGCTAGCTGTCGTGTTAGGCATCTTCCAGGAGGAACTTCAAATATATTGCTGTTCCTCAGCAAAAGCTTTTTCTAAGGTTTTTTTCTGAGCAGTTGGGACAGTTTGTGATCCCTGTATTTCACAACACTAGGATGCCATTAGGAGAGTTCCAGGTACAGGTGTGTTTTTTCTGTCCAACAAAAAAAACCCTATAAAAACATATATTGAGCATTGTTCTACATGAAGGCATTTGGCTGCTGATAATTCAGAAGATGGATGTTTTAGTAAAGCCTTGCTCTTCTTTAATGACTTTCTAATAAACCTTAAAATGTTTTGCTGTTAGATAATGGTGCAAATTCTCCTGGTCATGTGTAGGCATGTGGAGTTTGGCCCTGTAACAGTGTTTAATACATGACAACTTCCACATTAATGGAAATAAACCCTACTTAGCACACAGAGCTTAATCTTATTAGCTTAAAAGCCAGCAGAAATCCAATACTGTTACATCAGCTCAAAAGCCATACAGTGTGAGCTAGTATGGAGCCTGTTGGTTTGCAGATACTATCAGTTTATGATTCAACAATAAATGGCTCCAACTTTTTCTACTGTTTTATTTATTTATTTAAGAACACAGATGCTGGAACAGCTTTGTAAAGTATCTACCCAGTATTGTTATGAGATGCTTCTATAACAGTCTGAGTTCGGTAGCTGGATATGGCAATTTCAGTTTAGTTTTCTTCCTCTTCAGGCTGTGGTTTGAATGACTCCCCTGTAGGACTGGCCGCATACATCTTGGAGAAATTTTCTACATGGACTGATGTGGAATTCCAGAATTTAGAGGATGGAGGACTAGAGAGGTAGGTGTTTTGTCTTTTGCCATTTTGGATGAGGTAACTAAGCCCAGAGTCCTAGCTAAAGAAGTTTGTGTGAACTGCTCACCTTACATCTTGTTGGGAGCCACAAGTGGTGCAGTGCTGTACTACAGCATGCAAAGGAGCAAATAAGCCATGAAGGCTAATGTTCTCCCTTCTCACTCTAGTCTCCCAGAAGAGACACACCCTGCAGATTCTGGGTATTAAAAACTGACTTAGGTGGAAGAATCTCCTCAGGACAGGGAAACAAAAGTTTTTTCTACATTAAAATGGTGGGAAACAAGTCATGATTCATTTTAATACTGATACATAACTCTGAATTTGCTTTAGATTGATCAGTATTGCTTCATATCTACATATCAGTTGCTAGTAAAGAATCATTCTTAGTGTGCAGCAAAAATCTGAGATTAAGTTCATTTTGAAAATTACTGACTTACCTGGCAGGAGAGGAGCAAAGGGGCATATTATGAAAAGGTCCAGTAACAATGGATTTGAATAGAATGTTTATGCTGCAGCTAATAATTTGATATGGAACATGCACACATGTTGATGTGATGGCTCTGTTAAAGGCTCACAGCAGAATTTCAAATTATGAATAATAAAGGGCACAAGCTGTTCCATGTGCTCTTCTGCTCCTACCCTGCCAGTCTATGGACAGCATAGACAGCTATGCCAGAGCATACGGGGCTTGTTGGAATCTGCCTTTTGTGTAGGAGTTTAAATGTCACTTCTCGGTCTGTGTCTGAAAAGCTATAACATGCTTAATTGGTCACTGACAGACAGAGAGGGAGTAGCACATTTCACCTCTCACCTCTTTCCTTAACCAAGTTAACTACTTTTTCCTATAAATTTTTTTATCACCAAACCAAAGTCAAGTCCCTGCTAAAGTAATGCAGAATTATATTCAGTTCTAACAAAGCAATCTCTGGGATTACTTATTCAGGAAGTTTAACCTGGATGATCTGCTTACCAATATCATGATCTACTGGGTGTCAGGCTGCATAGTCTCCTCAATGCGTTTCTACAAAGAAAATTTGCAGAAGGGAATAGGCACACAGAAACATGAAAGGTAGGTGGTTTTTTTCTTTAAATATCTTGCCCTGAACTTCATTTTATGGTTGAAGACAGGTTGCTTATGTCATAGCTGCTGCAAGTTTCTGAATGCTGAGGAGAAGCAATGCTGTATCATAGTGCTGCTCTGCAGGACAGGTCTATTAACTGATGTATGGTGTTGCTTGGAAAACACAGTAATTAGGTAAGAATCCTGAAGTGTCAGTAAGGAGATCTGACTAGAGGCACTGCTAGAGGACCTCCACTCATGGTGTATCCAGCTAGGGAGAAGCATATGCAAGTACTTCCAGATTTTACTTCAGTTGCTGAATTAGCCTGCAACCGAGTCATACATTCAATTTTGTTACTAGTTCTAGTGTTTTTCTGGACACAGTTTACCCATTTCTGCAAAAGATTTAAGCCATACCTTTGGAAGCAACTTCAGCGTACAGATAAACTGCGTAATTTGAAAGTCAGCAAGACTGATGTTCCTGCTGCATAGACACTTAAGACAGCAGTTTGGTTGCATATACTTGTGTCAGCTTGAGTATTAGTGAAGGATTAAACCTGCCCTGAGGTATCTGCAATCACAGCTTACTGCTATGGTATTTATTTAGCTGTGAAATGATGCAGCCAGGAAGATGACTCAGTTCTTGAAGCTTTTGTGGCTACACTGTGGAAGTATCCTGCTCTGGCTCTGCCTACATGAGTTTCTGTATGCCTAGAGGAAGGAGTCTCAAAGTCCTATGTAAAATTTTAGGCACTCTGTTATCAGGCTCCCAGGGCTTACATGCCCAACAATTTTTGTCTCTTCTGTCACTTCTGACAATGCAGCCTATGTGTATGGGATATTTAAACCCAGAAAATGTTGCTTTGTTTATAACAAGTGCAGATCCCTCTGCTTTCTAAGATAGTTTCCTCCTTAGATCCAGTTGCTTCCCAGCACTTATGAATGTACAAAATATTCTGTAGAGTGCATTCCTGCCAGTTAGAAGTAAGAGTGACTTTACGTGGTAAAGTCTCGTGTCCAGCCATATTTCCTCTGAACTAGTCTAGTTTTATTCTCTACTATTCCTCCCCTTTTCTCCTCCTTTCCAGCAGTTCAAGATAATTCTTCCCCTGCCTACCCTCCAGTTGTCCTATCAAGCTGAACATGTTCTAGTAATCTTCGCTGTAAACCTCTTTCCAGCCGATGTCAAATAGTGTGCATTCCCCTTAGTACGTGACTTTTGAGCCTTGAATGCAGCATGAGGAAACTCAGAGCCCACCACCTCCTAGGGCTTTCTTCTCAGTTTCCATACTTCTACCTCTCATGCCCTGAATCCCTTGTAAAACTGCCTTAATATCAATGTATGTAAAATATTTCTTAAATTTTTTGTTTAGGAGTTAGGGTCTGGAAGTAAAATTTTGATTGCCTAACACCAGTGTGCCCAACCGTTTTAAGAACAGCATTTCCTTGGGTCAATATCTTGCAGAGTTAAGTGTTTGAAAGGTTAAAATTACTCTCTCTCCTCTCTCAGGCTCACAGTACAAGTACCTACTGGCATTGCCTCCTTCCCTAATGAAGTCATGCACACACCCCAGGCTTGGGCCAAGAAGAAATACACCAAAATAGTCTCCTTCCATTTCATGCCTCGAGGTGGCCACTTCGCAGCTTTGGAGGAACCTGAACTTCTCGCTGAAGATATTCTGCAGTTTGTTGGGAAAGTAGAGAAAGAACAACTTCGGAGAAAGAAAGGAGAATAACTCCCCTAACAAATGGCAGGGTAATTGCTTCTAGCTTAGCACATGTAATGGCCTCACTAAGCCTACTGTAATCCATGTAATTAGGCCTTATTCTTGACCAGATATGAGACAGGACAGCAAGAAAAAAATCCAGTAAATCATAATGAAATACTGCCACGGAGACCTGCTACTGATTTTGGAGTGGTTCAGCTAGGCTAAGAAGGTAACATGAAGATGACTTAGTTATTTTCTCCCCCAAGAACAGAATTCCAGAATCTGAAATGGAAAAATACTTTGCATCAAATAACTAATAACAGTTTCATTTGCTTTTTTTTATGGCAGTAGTAAAACTTAAGTTGATGTAGGTGTGATGTTTCTCATATAAAGAACGGGGAACAGCTTAGCAAAACCTAATTTGTAGGAGTGCATCCAGTTAATCAGCATTGAGGATCTACCGTGCCTTTAAACTAGCCAGCTGGCTACTGCTGGCTGCCTTTCTCTTGCAGCCTGGACTGTAAAGCAGCTTCCTGGCTGTGAGGAGGTTCAGTTCCTCATGCCAGGCTTCTGGGACAGCAACATGCGAGGAGCAGCTGCAGCGTCAGCCTGAGTAGCTGGAACACACAGGTGCCTGTAGCTCCAAGCAGAAGGAGGAGGTGGGTAGGAGTAACTATAGCCCAGGCTACCTCTGCACTGAATTTGTACTCTTAACTAAAATCATAGACCTGGATAGGCTCAAAACACTGTGGCTTTGTACTGCTTCTGCAGGGTATTCTGAATACTTCTTATTAAAGTATAAAAATTTGATTAATTCAAAAATAAAAGGAACTTGGATTTAAGTCTTGAATAATAATTGCTTAAAAGTTTTAATAACTGAGATTTTGCTTGCTGACAGCAACGAGAAGTGTCAGTTCAGAACCTGTCAATTCTGTACTGCATCTGTTAAAAAGGTCAGGTTCCAGGCAAACCGCTCAAAGAAAACTGAATTTGAAGGGCTGTATGTTTTTGTCTGCAGCAGTCCTTAGTGCATGCAGTTGAGCTTCAAACACTTCTCCACCCCTGCAAGCACAGGAAAATATAACCCACCAATAACATTTGCATGGATTAATATTATTTCACAATATTAATTGAAATGGAAGCTGTTAAAAAGAAACCCACAGTAACTCCAGCAGAGTCTTGCTCCATCCCACAGGGCTTCAGACTCCAGAATACCAAGTAATTTGTTCCACAGAAGGGAAGTCAGTGCTCCTGCTGGGCACATTTGAATCCTGGTGCTCAAAGGCAGCTGATATGCCATGACACAAAATCATTAGGGCAGATGGGTTATGAAACAGCCTAGATCAGAGCTGAGACTTCTTGCTACATTACCTCTGCCTTCTGTGCTTCTGCACCCTTATGCCAGTAGAGGAAGGTGCAGTAGCAGTCAGGTCTCTCTCCCTGAGGTTTGTCTGCAGTGCTGCCTTTGATCTTCAAGCTGTACTTGAATTCTTTAAGACAGCTGACTGCTTCCAGATTAGTAGTGAGCGTTAATTCTACATTTACTTGTAAATACTTTCATTAGGCAAATCTCACGTTTCCATTTGCAAAATATTGTGTGGTTCAGAAAAAAATACAGAATCACACACTTTGTCTACAATAGACTCTTCTCAGAGAAGACTATTCCCAAGCTTATTTCAGGTTCAGTATATTTTTAAAAGGTTGCTTATTCAGGAGGAATTGGCTCTCCTCTGACAACAACAGCTGTTATGGGCACGACTGTGCTCCCTCTCGCACAAGTCTCAATCTCTGGCCATTTGTTTTTCCCTTATTTCTGTCCCATGCATGGCCTTGCATTTCAGAGCTAAAGATTGTCTTTTCCCACCCTTAATGCACTTGCAGACATCTGCTGTGGCATGAGGGAGCGCTACCACATACTGATATAAATGAATACTTCCCAGGGACTGCTCAGTCACAGCCCAGAGAAAGTGGGAAGGAAGTCTGCTATATGATACCTGCCAAACTGATTTTCAGATGTGAACAGAAGGCTCAAAGTCTTTTCTCTCCCCCTTCTGGAGCAGATCTGCTTGAAGGGGCCCAGCCTTGATGAAAGGAGGCACAACACAACTCTGTGTTGTGACCTTATGTTACAGCAGCTCATCCGGGCCCAGTCACCAGTAAAGAGCTGAACAGAAAAAAAAAAAAAAGAAAGAAAAAATCCCACCTGTAGAAGCTTTCTATTTTTAAATATGCCTCACAGTGCCCAGCAGCTTGAGACAATGATAATGAACACAGGCAGTAAGCAAGCACATCCTTGGTCCGCTCTGCACACCAGACGTGTGCACTTCAGCCTACTACAAACACAAGCTTGTCCACACTGTCGGTTTTACTGAGTGTTGAAGATAGGCACCGAGACACTGAAGCCAGCACAAAAATGAGTCTGATTAGCTACTGTCTGAAGGAGAAAAAAGTCTGGATGTAAAAGGTTCAGACTTTAGAAGCTTAAAAATTATAACTAAGTGCCTGTTATATAGCAAAGGTTGTTCTGAATTCTGATGTCACGCTTCTGAAAGCTTAAGCTCACAGCTATCAGCAGCTGGGTTTTATCACTTTTTTAATCTTAAGTACAAAGATTTAGTGAAATGCCATGACAATATGAAAGAGTACAAAATTCATCTATGTGCCAGCTGTGAAGTCTTCCACCAATTCCCCTCCCCTTTTTCCAAATAATCATCTTCCTTTACCAAAACACAGCCAGTCCCACTGCAAGGTTTAACACTAATGAAGTGTTTGTGGGCTACTGATAGTCCCTACATCTCTTCCTGCTGGGGGCAGTAACTCTCCCCTAGGCCTGAGATTTGGATTTGATAACCACCATGAGTGAATACAGACTTCTGATACGCTCTGCTGTTGGCTAACGGGCAATTATTTAGTAAAGCACTGGAATCAGTAATGCGGAAGCCAGTCAGTTAATCAGAAATAGTTTTAACATACCTGTTAGCAAGTAAATGCACATCAGATTATTGCAAGAAAGGACTCCCTGCTCTGTTTCACTTGTTCTTATTTAAAGTGAGCCAGCTGAGTACGGCAAGTTTCCCCTAACAAGGCCAAAGGCACTGGCTGTTAGGCTGGCTGAGCTGTTTCTTAGGAATAAGGCTCTCTGAAAGAGTAGCTACAGCCTTCAGGAGAATCACAGAATCTAGTGACATCCTGGTGCTCAAAACATTTTGTTTTGCTCCACAACCATTCCATTTCTGGACCAAAGTTGGCCCAAAGTCTTTGCTCAAATAAATTGCTCTCCTAAAAGCCCTTCCTCCTCATGTTTCTCCAAATGCATTTATCCCACAATGAGACCAGAAGTAGCTGACCTAGACCTTGCTTTTTAATTAGCCAGTTACAGCCCATGAAGTGTCTGGGTAAGAGGTCCAGGACTATTAAGGTGCCATTGACAGTAAACAGAACTTACACGCTGCCCCGCATCACACTTTCATATGAAAAAGGAAGTTAAATCATCATCTAGTGAAAAGCAGAATCCAGTCTCACAGTTAGATCTAGATCTGTAAGGGCGCTATTCATCACCTTGAGTCAGCAAGAATTGCCTGGGGGCAGGAATTGATCCATTCAAGGCAGATAATCAAATGTACATTGTATTTCACAGCAAGTGCAATAGATAATATGCATTAAATGAAGATACATTTTTGTCTGGAAGAAGAATGAATGATCCTTCTGGATACTGTGGGAAGAGGCAAGGAATAAATCCATTTCAATTGCAGCTTATTTTAAAACACTGAGGAACGATGCCACTTGTTTTATTCACTGTAATAGCACTTCAAGCAACATAACTCACACTAAAACAGCCTTGCTTAGGATTAATTCTTTTGTGGAAGAAGTTTCCTGTACAGTGCCAGACAGCCCTGACGGTGTTATGCCAATGCTGCTAGAAGAATTAGCCCCATTACAATTGTCAGTTGTCTTTTGGAGAGCAGTGTTTATAAACAGATCTGCGCTAAGTGACAGCTCTTTCCCCTTGCTAGATGTAATCCAAGTTTCAGTCCTCAAAATACCTTCCTGATTGGATTTTAAGATGCTAAGAAGGATGCTCACGCTCTCCCTGTGTTTAATAACTAAACACCCGCAGTTTTGAGGATAGGATGAATGATAAATGAGATTTAAGTGATGGGTTTCCATCTTCTTAAATGAAAGCGAATCCCCCTTTGCAGCAATGGTTCAAACCACTGTAGATACCAGTGCAGAGGGAATATGGTACAGAGAAAAGGTGAAGAGAATCAGAAGACAAAACTACACTCAACATCCCAGCTACTGAATCAAAGAAACCAACATGACAAACTCAACTCTATGTGAAGACTGAGTCAAGACTCTTTCAACAACACAGAAGAGATGTAAGGAGGGAAACAGGCTGCTTCACCTTGCCCATGCTGCCTGCCCCAGCAGCTGCCTAGGGCCCAGCATCCCACCAGCAAAGTCCCCTAGCCCCCAGGCAGAGCAGGAGCTCTTGGTTGTGCTGGCAGCCCAGCTGTCTGACCCTTGCAGCAGCAGCTCAGCCTGTGTTGGGCCCAGGGTGGGGGCAGACCCTGAGGCTGGTGAGAAACCGTACACTCAGCTCTGAAATTCCTCCCAGTCCCTGGTATTTATCCCCACTGGTATCCACTCTACATCCAAAGCAAAACCAACGTTTACCTGTCCTACTGATACTGGCTTCCTGGTAAATATCCCGTCTTTCCTTATCAACACGATCCACCGCATGATGCTTCATTCCTAGTTATCCATTAGATAACTTGGACTTTCCTCCATTGGAGGAAGTTGAAAAATCATTAGGTGCAGTCTCAGCAGAGATGAGATCCTGTCAAGATGTCAACAGCTGTAGTCATAAAATGGTTTGGGTTGGAAAGGACCTTTAAGATCACCCAGTTCCAACCCTGCTGCCGTGGGCAGGGACACCTTCCACCAGACCAGGTTGCTCGAAGCCTCATCCAATCTGAGCTTGGATACCTCCAGGGCTGGGGCATCCACAGCTTCTCTGGACAACTTCTCCAGTGCCTCACTACCCTCACAGTAAAAAGTTTCTTCTTAATATCTCATCTAAACCTCAGCTTCCCCATATCCTGGGTCACTAGAGCTCCTATTTTCTTGGAGGACCCACATTCTCCCCACTCTTCCTTTTATCACCAATGTATTTATGGAAGCTTTTCTTGTTGCCGTTGACATTCTTGGCCAGATCTAAATCTGTCAGGGCTTTACCTTTCCTAGTCTGATCCCTGGCTGCTCAGACAATTTCTGTTTTCCCCCCAGGCTGCCTGTCCTTGCTTCCACCCTCTGTAGGCTTCCTTTTTATATTGAAGTTTGTCCAAAAATTTCTTGTTCATCCCTGCAGGCCTCCTGGTGTTTTTGCCTGACTGCCTTTTGGTTGGGATGCATCACTCCTGAAGTTTGGAGGAGATGATTCTTGAATATTAACCAGCTTTCTTGGGTCTCTCTGCCCTCCACAGCTTTATCCCATGGTCCCATACTGAGCAGATCCCTGGAAAGGCCCAATTCTGCTCTCCTCAAGACCAGGGTGTGAGTCACTGTGCACACTCCTCGCTACCCTAAGGACCTTGAGCTCCACCATTTCATGGTCACTGCAGCCAAGGCTACCCCTGAGCTTCACATTCTCCACCAGCCTTTCCCCATTGGTGAAAACAAGGTCTGGCATAGCACCTCTCCTTGTTGGCTCTTCTATCACTTAGAGAAGGAAGTTATCACCAATGCATTCTAGGAACTTCCAGGATTGCTTGTGCCCTGCTGTGTTGTCCCTCCAACAGATATCAGGGTGATTAAGTCGCCCCTGAGGTCCAGACCTTACAAATGCAAGGCTGTGCTCCTTTGTCTATAGAGGGCCTCATCCACTCGCTCTTCCTGGTCCCATGGGCTGTAGCAGACGCCCATTATAACATCACCTGTCCCTGCCCTCCCTTTAATCCTGTCCCACAAGAGCTTTGCCTGCTCCTTATCCATCCCCAGGTGGAGCTCTCTGCACTCCAGCTGATCACCAATATAGAGGGTAACACCCCTTCCTCATCTCCCTTGCCTGTGCTTCCTAAAGAGCTTGTGACCCAACACTCCAGACATAGGATCCAGCTCACCGTGTCTCCATGATGCCACTGAGACCATAGCCCTGCCATCACATGCATTTCTATAACTCCTAGTTTATTCCCCATACTACCTGTGTTTGCATAGTGGCACTGACGTGGATACACTGCACTGGGTACACGTTACCCCAGAGCTTACCCAGAAAGGCAGGAAACAAGCTGCTATGAAGGAAGCAAATCTCTCAACGTAAAAGCAACCAGGAGTCCAGAGTCACCCCTTCCATGGAGACTGTGGACTCCCAGTTAGAAGAGATTAGCAATGAGTAGGGAGGAGCAGGTTCGTATACTACACCAGTTAACCCATGGGGCCACATTCCTTGTTCCATCCTAAGAATTAAAAGCTAATTATGACACATGCTGTAGAAAGACATCTGATCTTGATACACAGTCTCTTCAAACAACAAATGCTCATGGGCACTGCTGACAACAGACAACCAAAGATAACCCACGAGCGCTGTTTGAACAGACAAAAACGGGGACACTGCACTTGCTGCAGCTGAGACCCTAGGGCCTAACCAACAGCATGTCAGAAAAACAGCCAGAGCCAGGAGATAACCTAAGAATCAAGAATTTAGAGGGAAGAACATGCTGTTCTAGTGACCCAATCTTCATTGTCTCTGCTTTTGGTCATTTCCTTGCTGTTTTGATCTGTCAGACAGCTGTCCTCAGAAAAAAACAGGTTTTGTACCTCTGAAATATCTGCAAAATGCATTAGCAGTTGTTACAGACGGGCGACAAGCAGAATCAGTCGAGAAGTCTTGTCTAAGTTAGACAGAGAATTTGCAAGACCACATTAAGAAAATAAGACATATGTCGTCTTTAAAAGTTATGGACATAATTTAGAATTAAAAGCGTGTGTTCCCTTGCGCTGGTGCAATGAAGCATGCTTTTTGTTTGTACTCAATAGGCTTAGGTTTGTGTTAGTGACAGAAAAAGGCTGCCTGCTCTCTGAATCTTTCTGTGCCTCTTGCCTTATTTTTGCCAAGAACCAGAACAGCTCCAACGTGCTCCTTGTAGGCCAAGCTCACTCTTGAAAAGCACAACAGTAAAAGGCTTCCAAACGCTAATGAAGAAACTACCTGCAGATGACACCTGAGAAAGCTTTCAGTTGTGCTGCTTCCACCTGTGGGTAGGTAGCCCTGGGAGACGAATTTCTGTAACGAGAGAGGAAGAATGCGGTCTAGTGCTGCACCGAAGCATTGAGATGTGCTTTTGGCTCAGGACATCAGAAAAGCACAATGGAAGACAAGGCAGGAACGTGTGCACCTAATGCAAATGGCTCAGCACATCAGAAAAGCACAACGGAAGACAAGGCAGGAACATGTGCACCTAATGCAAATGAAGAGCCACAATCTTCATTTGGGTGTGAGGATGTGCTGAGGTAGGATAGGAAGCAAACCAGTCTGGGCACACTTAGAGAACTAACTGGCACAGAGCTGGGTGTATCTACACAAGCCAAGGCTTTGGGTGTCCCAGTACAACATACCTCAGATTTTCTTCTGTAGTGAAGACAATGCTACAGTGAAGCCTTTGCAGAAGTGTACTGCACAGTATCAAATGGGCTCCGTTCTTCAACTCTTCTGAGGTTGTTCTCTCAGTTGTGTCACAGCGAATCCCATCGCAGATAACACTGAAGGGCCAGGATTCATGTTCCACAGGAGCACTGCTCGTGGCAGCTGCTAGAACATGTCAGGGCTTCGCAAGGACCGAGGCTGGGGGAGTTGTTCCAACTGAGCAATGCAAGGCGAGCAGCAGGCGCTGGATCTCCACAAATACGGCTTCTGGGAGCTACAGTCAGTAACTCCAGCTGGGCCATTTGCTTAGGCTTCCTGCCAAAAGATTTATAAAAAGAACAGTAAAGAATGTGCAATGGCTTTAAATATGAATTTCAAATACAGTGCAGCCAATATCTGCATTTGTTGAGGCTTCCATCCCACAGATTTTTCTCTAAGGCTCAGCAAGGAATGCAAAGAGTTTCTCCTGCTGATCTAATTTTATCTCCTCGGAGATATCCACCAGCATGAAAGAATGAATTGGAGCCAGTGCAGTTTCCTAATTACTTCCAGCTCTCAGAGACCCAAAAGATACTTGGGAAGCAAGCACAACATAGCAAAGCTGATAAATCAGCCTTCAACTTGTGTGTGGTGTTACATGGAGGTCTTGTGATTATTTACTAATAGGTGATCCCAAGCGTTACTCAGACTAATTCGTGTCCTAATATCACAGACATTTCTATGAGTGTAACTGCAACAAAGCAGTGACAAATAAGAACGACTGCTACATAACAAGTGAAATATACAGGTGGTTCCCCAGTCAGACAGATGGGTCGTGTGGGCATAAATATTCCAATATTGCGAGTGTGCTGGGGCAAGCGGCTGATGCCTTGGTGTACCTGCAATATTAGCAGCAAGCATGGAGCAAACAGCCGATGTCCTCATGCTTGCAAGCTTGTTGAGACCTTGGAATCTTTATTAAGACCTGTGGGTTAATAGGAGAGGAATGCACTAGGCAGAAAACATGAAGATAAGGGGCACATCTGCAGGAAATGGGGGGTTTGCGCTCTGTTGCTGCACTGCAGGACTCACGGGGTGGAAATTCACTGGGATAGCTGTTACTGGATACAGAGGCACTATATAAGGTTTGCATTCTCTAAAGTTGATCTCGATTGTTGCCCCCATTGACAAGGTCCGTGCCTTAATCGCTACAGGGCCGGTTCCTCAAACGCCAGCAATGACTGCTTAGCAAGACGCAACTTCCTGTTAGCTAGTAGGTTTTCCATACTCTGTATCCAAAGCACACAAGCATGGCTGGAGGGAGGAAGTTCACGGGAGAACTGGCCCTGTCTGTACTGAACCTGTGCTGGCCACAAGGTGTTAGTTACCAAGGTTCAGCAGCCCTCCAAGCACAAAAAGGATATCCACTCACCAAGAAGTTTTGTCCTTCATATGACAAAAAGAACCTCACAGTGAATATCAAAAATGACTTGTTCAAAAAAGCAAGTTACACCACAGAGCATAAAACTCTCCCAGGGCCAGCACTGTAGACAGGTCAAGTGTGGTAGCTGAATCATTTATTTGATTCCTCGGTCAGTGTACTCCTAAGTGTCCACTGCTTCTGCAGTCACTCGTATGAGGTGGGTACTGCAGCTAGCAAGGAGTTGGATCAGAAGTCTGTGACTGTTCCCATTAATACAACAGGCTCTGTCTCCTCCCTCTGTCCTGACATCTGTATGAGCGACTCAGAGACAAGTGGAAAATGGGGAGTCTGTTTGTTTTCTTTTTTCTTCTTGAAAACCAACCTTAAATGGCAGTTTGTATCCAGGGTTCACACCACCTCTGGTAATAATGTGATTGATAAAAGAACCCCCACACTATTCAGTGTCCGTACCACCTGCAGTAATGCTACAATAGCTAAAATCAAACACACACCCTTCCCACATCCCCCTGACGAAACTGCAGCACTGAAGTGATAGCATAAAGAAGTCGGACACAAATCCACACCCCTTCATTAGACGAGGCTCCTCGCTTGCCTTTTAAGAGCCAGGAGTCACATGTACCTTCAGCTAACAGGGTGGTCTTGTCACCAGGGTTATCAGAGCTCTGCAGGGTCCTTCTTGCAGCAGGGCAGGTCTTCTCGGCATTCATCCTGAGTGCTGGCCTTGGGAAATTGGAGGGAGTCCTGCAAGGCACTGAACACAGTTACTTATGGCACAAATTCTACTGCATCTCAAGAGACTGCTGCTTCACAGACATGGTAAGTCAAGTTCAGGAGCTAACAGCTTAATGATGAGCAGGCAAACAGAGGGCTTGGGAGGGCCAAAACCTTCTCCTACCCAAAGGCTGCCAAGAGTCATCCCTTAGAGAAATTTAAAAGCAGTCAAATCTCTCATGGGACATCCTGCCATTCCAAGCCTTGTGACAGTGCTCTTATAAACAGTTCATGACATGGATCATGCTGTGAGGCAGTTTGCAAAAGAACCATTTCAATACACAAATAAAAACCCACATCAGTCAAGACAGCTTGAAATTTCTCTGATCTCAGTGTTTTATTGCTTTGTGATTTTAGTTACACTTTGACACATTGCACTTTGGAATAAATTGGCGCCTACTACATAATTTAAAAACTTAGTATCTTAACAGCTCATGTAATTGACACTATAGAGAAAACCCAGAGACCTGTCATTTTGACCCAAGATTAAAAGAAAGATAAAATGTTTACATCCTTTATTGTTAGCAGGTGAACTTTCATTGTGGAAGTCCCTTAAAAATAATGAACAGAAATTAACAACGTAAATGCTCTCAAAAAAAAAATATATAAAACCAGTATGAGATAAATCACTACCTTCTTTACACTAGTCTTTTTGTTTTGGTACTTTTTAGTACCCAAGTGCACAGTAACTCCCTCATCTCGTTCAAGGAACAAAGTACCACGGTCAAGTCTACACTTGACTCCTTTCAGTGATGAGAGGAGAGATTCCCACACACCATCCTCAGCACCCACACAAGCAGCACTTTCACCAAAAATGCCTCAGATTAAACACATTACAAGAGGTTTATAAATACTAAAGGTTGGGGGTTTTCTTTGTTTTTTTTTTTAAAAAAAGCAAACATTATTTTGAATAAATAAATGACAGCTGTAATAGCTTCATTTGCTTTGGTGATCACTTATCTGTGTGCAGCATCAGTTATTTTCATAAGGCAAGTGAAGAGATAGCATAAGTAAGTCCCTGAGAATCAGCATCTCTGTGTTAAACATGTTTGTTTCAAAATGTGTGTCGACAACCCAGAAAACAATCAGCCTCGAGGCATCTGCTTTTTAATTTCCAAGCGCAGTCGCAGACCACAAAATTAATTATTTCTGTACATCTTCCGTAGGCAGGAGTACGTAAATAAAACAGAACACTTAGTAGGTGATGGTGGGGAATTGGTTCTCCTAATGGATCAAGTGCTCCACCTTGTGTTAGTCCTTGGCATTCAAAGCGAACCTCTCGATGCCTGCTTAGTAATTGCAGGTCCAACAGAATAGCTTACAATTTCTTCTTCCTGCGGATTAGTGTTGTCCATGGAGCCATATGACTGCTGCTCCTTATGGGCAAACATCGTTCTTTCTGTAGCATAAGGATGCAAAACTCTGGGGACGTACATCTGAAATCACAAGTGTTAAGGATTTGACCAGGTCCTCAAAATGTAATGTCGGGATATTTCACCCAGGATAATTTTTCCCCTCACCACTCTTTATCCATTTCCCACTCCTTACTTTAATACACACTTCTGCACAGTAACAGGCTTCCTGGTGCACCGCTCACCTGTACATGCAGACTGTGGCAGAAAGACCTCTAGTTCTACCTCAGTCCTACATTCTTTTTAGTGATGCAGGAGGTAAGATCTGTTACACGTGACAACTTTCAAAGTCACAACACAGTGGCAACTGACTGTATTTGGCAGTTGTACAGATGTGAGGACCTGTCTAGTGCAAGGCCCAGAACACAGCACACAGAGCTGCTAGAAGTAACATGTCTTGACTACTCCTAAAATATGAGCTGAAGGTACTTCAAGGAGCCTCACTGCAGAACGGTGGTCTTAGACACGTACGGGAATTCACAGAATCACAGAATCACTGGGTTGGAAGAGACCCATTGGATCATCAAGTCCAACCATTCCCATCAAACACTAAACCATGTCCCTCANTCTCTCAGCCGCTCCTCATAAGGCCTGTTCTCCAGCCCCTTCACCAGCCTTGTCGCTCTTCTCTGGACACGCTCCAGAGCCTCAACATCCTTCTTATGGTGAGGGGCCCACGAATTCCCACAGTCCATTCAGACTGATGCATCCTACACAAAATTTTTTCATAAGCAGGGTGAGAAATTAAGCTTCTCTAGGAAATCTAAGAGAATATTAGTAACTCTTAACTTCTTACAGAAGATGTTGTGATGGTTGGTACATCTGTGTCACTTCCTCTTTCGCCTTGCACATCTTCGATCTGTAACCAGTAACACATGGGGAAAGGAAGAGAAAGAATATAAAATCGGTAAGTCAAAACAACATACAGAGGTTGTAAGTACCTGAAAACCTAAACAGAAAGATCTCTATGCAGTGTTGGTACTCTCCCCTTCAATCCTTTTTGCATACTTCTTCCATACTGCTCTTTCCTCTCAAATTCAGTTCCTGCTAACACTGTCAGACTTTGCTCTGTGCCAAGCAGCCTCCTCCACTGTCACCCCCTTTAGCCACCTTAACCAGAATGAACAGACTGCCTGTGGACAGACACTGCTAGTGAGAAGGCACAAATAACCCAGCAGGAATAGCTTCTGCTACATCAAGCACGTAGGGAGATGCTGAAACACGTCCGGTTTCAAACACTTACCTTGTAATTCAGTGGGCTCAGGTACTTGAAACAGCCAAAACAAGTATAAGCCAAGCAAATAACAATTGTGATGTTGACAACGAGGAAAGTAAACATGGTTGTAGGTGCTTTAAAGCCTAGAAAAATGCCCAGAGAATACAATATAAATATACACAGCAAGAGAAACAACAAAAACCAAACAAAACTTTACTTTATCCTTCCCATTTTCAGAAGCCTTGTTTGTGGTTTGTTTTTTTTTTCCTTAGAGGACTGGGCACACCATTTCCAGCCACAAACAGGAGAACTTCATTGTGCACAAAGCTTGTTGTCTGGTAAGATTGCTGAGCAAGCTGTTTCTCCAGCTTCCTTAAAGCCCAACCTGCAACGTTTGAATGCTAAAAAAGACTCAGAGCCATTGTTCTCCTCCTCCCTCAGTCATTTATTCTGGACCCACTTCTAAAATATTTTCATTAATGATCTGTGAAATGCAATAACAGAGTCCATTTATTAGCTATGACAATGGCACCAAACTAGATGTCTTTAAAAAACCCAAAGGAAAAAAATAATAGGAAAAATCCACCAAAATTACCCTCAGAGTCAACAGTCCCACCCTCAATCAAATAAAAAAAAAATCCCAAAGCTAACAGTAAGATGAAAGTGTCTGTAGAAAACTATAAGTAACTACGATTTGGAAAAATTAAATGTAGATATGAGGGATAAGCACTGCAGAACACAACTGATGATTACTAGCTGGAAAGCACCCCATAGTGTGATGATGTCACAAAACACATGAAGGATTAAAATAAAAAAAAGAGAAAAGCAAGTCTTTGGCATCTATACAAAAGAATTTGGTGCTACTGAACCTTCGTCTTGAGCAGCCTTGTCGGTGTAGGACACCATGATAAGATAATAGACTGAACTGGGAGGAATCCAAAGAAAAGGAACGAGAAGAAACAGTAAATATGAACTAGGCTGAAAGGTAAGTTTTTCTGCAGAGACAGAAAGAGAAGGAGAGAGAGAAACTACAGGA
The DNA here is from genome assembly GCA_013389865.1 of Piaya cayana. Classification (NCBI taxonomy): domain Eukaryota; kingdom Metazoa; phylum Chordata; class Aves; order Cuculiformes; family Coccyzidae; genus Piaya; species Piaya cayana. The sequence goes on from WAAB01007891.1 coordinate 129,380, forward strand.
AAGGACATGGTAGCAGCTTCTATTATGGAAAATGTTACAATGATTACAGTGACTTATTATTTTTCAGGTCCACTGGGGTATCTCTCAATTTCTGAAGAAAATAACCTCATTTTGTGGCAAAGATGACTTGAATAAGATATTACGAAACATACACCCACCCACCCCCAAATAGCCATTTCCAGGCTTCCTGAGTCAAAAGAAGTAATACCAGCCCTCAAATAGTTTTGTAGTAACCCCAGCATATGCAGTGGCACAGAACAGACAAGTATTACTTTTTATCAGGTTACAGAAACTCTGTACAGGGGAGGGGGAACCACAAACCACACACACATACAAAAACCCCAAAACATGTTACTGTTTAAACCAAAAAGGGAAGTGAAAACAACTCTGGAGTGTCCTTTAGAGGAGGTTGTTTTTATAAATGAAGGTTACATCAGTTTTAACAATGGTGAGGCGTGTCTACAACCAAAGCCAATGTGTAAACCACAAGGCAAACAGCAGAGATCAGGGAAGAAGAAATCTCCAAAAACTAGATTTCCCTGCCTTATGCCCTCAGCACTCCTCCCTACCAATAGCTCTAGAGAATATGGGACTGAAGTGACCATCCCAGGAGATGAGTTGAGCTACAAAGAGTAACATTGCTGCCTCTGTTGCAAGATGCCCAGTGGTGCTTTTGTAGGATGGATGGCATGAGAGCTGAGGAAGAAAACAGCAACTGAGAAGGAAATAGATGGCACCAGTACAACCTATCACCTACTTTCTGCAGTCAAGTGGTATCACATCCTATCTGAGAAGTGGGATAGAAGTCCTTCCAGCCTTATATTAATATGAGGGAGAAAACAGCATGACCACAGGTTGTGCAACCAGGCTGAAATACCTACACCAGGCAAGCTATATAAATCAATGATTAAGCTTTACACACCATAAACTGATTTATTTTGCAGATAAGGAAGCAGAGCACTCTCCCCTCTCCTTCCTTCTCTTTAGCCCAAAAAGCAGCAATGAAATCTACAGCAGTGAAATAAAAATCCCAAGTTCCTGCCTCTCAGACTCATACCACTTGGCTAGACTGCCCTGTACACTGACAAATCACTGATGAGCATCCCATAAACAGGATCCTGTGTACTGACCAAGCCAAACATGATAATCCAGTCTGTGTTTTCCATTACCGAAATCCATGACAAATGATGGGTTTACCATAGATACAAAACAAGACAACGCTATTATAAAGATTTGGTTTTCACTACAGCAGGATTTCTTTCGTAATAATTAAACAGACACATCAATTACTGTGTATTTAGAATTGATTTTTCTAAAACACACTCTAGAAATTCTGTTGATATTGTAGGGAACACAGATCTGTTGGTCTTCCCGGTTGCAAAGACAGAAATATCACTTGACTGCATACAGTAGGTGATAGGCTGTACTGGTGCCATCTGCTTCCTTCTCAGTTGCTGTTTTCTTCCTCAGCTCTCATGCCATCCATCCTACAAAAACAAGGGCAAAACCAATTCACTCAGACAAATTATGCACAGACTACATAAACGCAGGTAGTGAAGCCAGAGACCATCTTACTAAAAAGAGTTAATTCTGAATAGATTTTTGATTTATTTACTGATTTTTTACTGCCTGTCAGTCCACAGCCCAACAGGCCAATTCAAACTCTACAGATTTATGGAACACACGATCTCCTGTAAAATGAAGAAATATAAAGCTCCATGCTAAGATTCTTAAGGTAACATATCAACCACCTCCATCACAGCATCTTATGCAAACTTGGGTAAGCAGCCAATGATGTATAATTCAGTGCCACAGGTAACCATCATGATTTCCCACTTATGGGAGCAAAAAGAAAAGCCACAAAGCCTATGAAACTTCACGTGTAATTTACGCAAGTTGGCAAGAGAGGTAGGAGCAGCTTCTAGGTGGAAAAACGTAATACTTACCTAGCCGCAAAAATGAGAAAAAATAGAGCCAAAAAAGGCAGAGAATTGGAGCTGCAAGGGCCTGATTCACAGCTGCAAAGTGCATCTTCTTCTCCAGCTTGGCAGGGAGGTACGCATAGTAAAGGTTGTAACGGTCAACCATGTGCTTCAGGAGTATGTATATTAAACCTGTTAGGAAAGAAGGGAGAACCAAGGAGAGGCTGTTTGAAGACTTGGTAAGGAGCAGCAATCCTGTGAGGAGTTCTACACAAATCAAGCAACTGAAAGCCTAGGTGTCAATGGTGGATACAGCCCAAATATGAATGGGGTACAGCTGTATGACAGCAGTCTGCTCCTAAGGGTCTTGCATCCACAGCCCAAGGCCCCTGGGTCTCCTCATCCACCCCCTACACACTTCTTTGTGGCGCCGTTCCTGTTCTCAGAAAGAACTGAGCTCCATCCTCATGCTGGCGCACGATGCCAAGCCAGAAGGGAAGATTCAGTACTCAGCATCACATTAGTAAGGAAGAAAGGTCTAACAGTGGCTTTATGCCTCTCTCTCAGCCTTCAACTGATTCATGACTGGATTTCAAGTCCGCAATTTCTTAACCCCAAGAAAGGCCAGTTACTACCATGACAGCTATGAATTGCAGCAACTCTGCTATTCAGTAGCACATTTAGATATTTACAACTGCATACAAAACAAATAAATATCAAGTACATTGTTCAAAAAAAATGGTCACATTCTCCCAATAATAAGCTTGTTGATTGAAACCAGTTCTGAACCATATCTAGTTTAGCTAAGTACGCTCTATCTAGCACTCTAAAATTTTGGATTAGGAAAATACCAGCTATACAAAATGGTGTAGGACTAATTATGCCTGATAAACAGGTTTCCAGAATGGAAATACCTATAGCTGCTGAAATGATTCTTTATATGTAATTCTTGTGACAGTCCAGAATCTTTGTGAATGAAAGGTTTAATAAAATAAGGCATACATCATGCCACAGTTACTAAAGCTGGTCAACTGTCCACCAGTTCCTAGGCAGATTGCTAGATTTCTTGCACACCCACACAGGATTTAATGGCTGATACAGGAAGAAGAAAGCAGTCAAAGCCAGATATATAAGCAACTTCATGCTTAGCTGCTCAGCTTTGTTCATGGGACAGAGATAAACTAAGAAGAAACTTCCTAGAAAGAGGAGGTCTGTGACTTGGAGATCTGGAGACATCAGGGTCCTGTAGGACTCTTATCTACCCCACAGGGCAGCTGTGCTCCACCTAGATCTACCCCGAGTGAGTACGCAGCATTTCCTTATTCAGTCAAACAGCAGCTATGGTGTTCTCCAAGATCAAGTCCCAGCACGACAGTCAGCATCACATTAGGTCACATCCCTGGGGATGGAACCACAGAGCGTGCAACTACCCGTAGTACAGTTTTCTAGTTCTCATTCAGGATGTGGAATTTTAGATAAATGGTTTGCAATGCAGAAGAGCTGCACTAGTGAAAAGGACAGGCAGTTTTCCAGTCTCTTGCTATGGGATCAACACGCTTTTGTGCTTCATTTTACATATATCAGTCAACCTAAGACAGAATTTATTTCAAATCTGCCTACAGGATTTAGCAATCGGAAGGCCTCAAGTCAAGTTTGGCTGCTTAAGGTGGGCCTCCAGGTTGGGGCCTCCAGGTGGGCACCATCTGCCAGACCTCCCAAAACTCCTACACTTAACTAATCAGACCTACTGCACTCAAACTAGTAAAATAAAATAAGGGTCTAGAAGACCTTAGAAATACTTTCAACTTCTGAAGGCAGTACAAGAGCTAAGTATTTCATCATCTTTTGCCCTGTTTTTCCACCAGAAGAGAAGGAAAATTGGACCACAGTATTAAGGATTATCAGCATCTGAATTGGAATAAGAATGTAGAACTTGGCCTTCCAAACCTCCCCCTCCTCTCACATGCCCACAGTTCACCAAAAAACTTACCAAATGGGACAATGATGGGACACGTAATGCTATAGGCCATGATGACAGTGAACACGCACAACATCCAGGCATACATTGCTCCAAATTCATATTCAAATGCTTGTTGCTAGGAACAAAACCCAAACGCCCCAAAATCACATACCATATATGAGTGGGTCAGGAGTTTAGAAAAGATTCACTAAAACAACAATTCACCTTTTCTTATTCTCTCCCTAGGAGAGATCAGTTATTTCACTAAAAGGCATTAATGATGTAATGATGTAATATCATGCCTTTTAAGCACCTGTACTTGCAGAAAATATGTTGCCTCTTTCATAGCCTTAAAGTAATTCCTGAAAGTCAGTTTTCACCTACAAGAAGCAACTACTTCAAACCCCAAGGCAAAAAATAACTGTGCTAAACTCAGAACCTTCATCTCACTGCAGACTCCACTGATTCTGTACTGTTTCTTGTGTCAGTTTTCCCAGTAGGGAAAGCTCAAGATATCAAAGCTTTGGTGTGGTCAGTACTCCTACTTTTTCCACTTGGCATCAGAAAATCAATACAAATAATTTCAACCAAAGTAAGGGTTATATATAAAGTTAAGGGATTCTTTTAAATATTGGGGAAGGAAGGGGGAAGGAAGGGGGAAGGAAGAAGGGGGCAGCTGTATACAGGCTTAATTTCCTGTTGTAACACCTGGAATTTCAAGCTACAAGACAACACATCATCTGGAAGTGAAAGTCCATCTCTTAAAATGGAATACAGACAGTAAGTATACGTTTTGCTAGGTGTATGTTCAAATTATAGCAAGTTGTAAATACCTGTGGACTGACAGAAGAAAATTAACCATAGACAGAAATTATTTCTTTTTTAAATGAATTTTAGACTATAAGATAAAATTAGAATTGCCCTATAAAATCCAAATCATAAATCTCTGACTTGGAGCTACGAATCATACCTGAAGTTCAGAGCTTGGGGTTTGATTTTTTTACAACCTCAGACTTGAACAAATACCTCCTTGTTAATTATGCAGCAAATGAAGGGAAAACGAGCCTGTCATGGATGAGTGAAACAAAGGTCATAAAAAAAAGTGACAGGAGGTAATAGTTAATGGTATGGAGGATAGAGGCTCCCACTGTTTCTGGTAAGGAATAATCATTTAATTGTCTCTTACTAAGAAGAGGTTTTAATACCTGTTTAATATTTTTCCTTTCTGCTGTGGACTTTGCCATTACCATACGTATGGTGTAAAGGATGAGGCCAGGCAGGCGCAGCAGCTCCATTCCGTTGCCAATGAAAGCAGAGGCAATCACGTAGTTCACAAAGAAGGCTCCCTGGTCAGGCAAAAAGACACATCTGCAAGGAAAGACATCAGATACTAACTGGAAACCAGACAAGCAGATATATTATGTATAGAATGGATCCCTATCACCTTTAGAAATATCTTACCATAAGGATAAGCACTAGACACTATACAAAGTGGCTAGAAGACTTCCGATAATCTTGTTGAAAGAGTACTACACAGCCATAAATGCAGTAACTGTAGTATAGTGTAAGAGCCTGCCTGAGTTGCAGTTCAGATGAGGAATAAACTGTTCACAAAAAAATACAGTGGTCTGGTGGGTGGCTGGTAGCAGGCGAGAGTGACACTAGATGTCTGCAACAGCAACCCAAGACAAGATGAGGTAAGACTGCAATAGAATTATTCTCTCTCCTAGCTTACTAACTCCTAATTGTCTTTTTGTTACTGATTTTGAAACAGCATTTGTAAACCTATGTCCTAATAATTGCATTCTATTCTTTCCCTCCAGCCACAGTCACAAGAGCTTATAATAACCAGTACTTGCAAGTTTGCAATGCTGGTGTAAAAATGATCATGTTTCTTAAAACTGGGAGTCATTGGATTTCAGAAAGAGAACTGCTGCAGCAATTTGGTCTCACTGTAATCCCTGGGTACATCCCCTGTCCACGACATGCAACAATCCTTAGCATATTTTTCTGGTCCCCTTTCACACACATTCTATCATCCTATCCTTTCTTGTCTTCCACAAAATTTGTAAGGTTTTGGGAAAATCACTGTCTCTTTATTGAATGTGTGCATACATTAGCTAGCAGGAAAAAAAGCAGGGATTTCTTCATAGCAAAACCACTTACATTCTCTTCCCTTTATTCTGAAGCTCAATAGCATCCCACAGCATACCACTCCCAAAAGCAAATTCTAACAAGTAAGACTAGACAACAGAAAAAAAATAACCCTTTAGCAAAGAGTTGGTAGTACTTACTCCAGCCTAACTGCAGAATCAGATGATTCTCTGTCAAACAGCCAACGGAAAAAAAAATCAAGGCTGAAAGAAAGATGGTTAATGTAATTCAGTCTCCAACAGCTTAATTCTGTATAAAACTGCTTCTTCTTCTAAGTGGTTCAGATCAGCACAGCAGACAGAGAATTTACTCAAATGGTCTGAACACTATTCCACTACTTTAGCTTCATCACAGTTACTGATAGTCAGAAATAGGAAAAAAAAGTACAAAATCAAACAAAAAAGAAACATCTAATTCATACTAAAGTTTTAATGATTCATTTTTAGCAGTTATTATATAGAAAAGTCAAATCCATTTTATTGAATTAGCCAGGAAAACTGTCAAATACTGTAAAGGTAAAAAAGAAAACTATATAGACAATAATAACTGAAGTATAAAACATAGTCAGGAAACTGTGTTCTTGGCTATGATGGAGGGTATGGGCAACTTTCAATTAGTCATTGATCTTACAAGGTATTAAATTTCTTTGCTAAAAGAAAAGTCAGTCTTTGGAAACTTTAAGAACTATGAAGTCCTTAGACGAAAGATGAACATTGACTTCTAATGCATATAACCACACACACTAGAGAGTGAGGGTACATCAATTGTACCTCAGCTACCAACTAGAAAACAAAAGCAAGTTGAATCATACAATAAAAATACTCAAACACTATTGTGTTAAACTACGGTTCTTTACCTTGTCAGACCAAGTGAAGGCAGAATCAATACCATGAAGATCAAAAATATGTAGACTTTATGCATCATTATTCTGTTCTCTGCAGATCTACCAACATAAAAAGTCACTGAGTAAGGAATCCACATGAAAGATTTGTGTACATGAAGGATCTTACCCAGATGATGTCGGTACTTGTCAGACTTACAGCTTCCCCTACCATGTCACATCACTACAAGATACTCACAAAACAAACACCTTTGAGATAGTCACAAATTTGGACCAAGCAGGCTTTTAGTATCTTCTTGCTCAAAGAAAACACTTCTGAACATTAATCCAGACTCTGGATTGGCATCACTACAAGTCTGTACCAAAATCAAGAGGATATGCAACAATCACCACTGGTGCCTCATCCAGTGATACTCACATCTCACAACAGCTTGTAAACAAACAGCTATTCAGGTGTTATGCCAAGAGGGATTAGGCAGTTCGCAAAAGGGCACTGCTGCCAAGAAACCAGAGACTTACATAAGCTACTTGACTGTTCTTGCCAAGTGTCAAGTCATCGGGAACAAGACGACACTAATAATGCTATATCCCTACTATAGCAGAAGGAATGTCTGTCTAGTGAAACACTGTTGCCAGAAAACTAAAGCAATTGCTATAAACAATTCAGACTGCTAAAGGGGATATCTGATAGGACATTAAAATCACAGAGGTTTTATTATAGAATCACATACTCCTTGGGCACTGTGGGACATATTAGTATAACTATACAAAGGCTTGAAATCAGATTTGTGATCACTACTGACTTTAGAAAACTATTCTGGACTGAGAAGGGCTCAAAGGGCTAGTGTGAAACCATCAAAAAAAAAAAAAAAGTTGCTGCAAAGAATAAAACTTGATGAATAAACAGTATGTTCCAGACATGATGTCATTTACAAGGGAACAGTACAAAAAAATAAAAAGGCAAAAAAATCTGATGTTAGAACATACACCAAAAAGTGGCTACAGGTATTATGGAAAAAGACTGAATGAAGTTCAGCAAAGCAGGGATTCAGTGTGCAGCTTTTATCTGACTGCCAGTAAACCAGGGATGAAATCTGGCATGCCAAACAAAGCTGTGCCGAGTTCTCCAAGTTAGCAGCATGTCACTGTGCTTGGTATCTCTCATGTGTACCAGTCATATCTGAAAACCTTGCATCAACACACCTGCCAGGCCTTGGTCCCATAGGTCTTCTTAGACCACCACTAACAATATCCAACAGCAACTAAGTTATGCACTAAAAGTTACATCCCCTGTTTTTTCACTCTAAACAACAAAAAGATGGATCCACTTTCTGTTGAAGTGGGATTCTGGCATTCTTCAACACTCTTGGCCCGAAGGGGATCCAAACCTATACCTCCTATACTCCCAAAGAGTGAGCCTAATTATGGGATCAGAGGCACCTCCCGAGCTCCTGCTGAAGCTACACCCTCTGAGCCTGCTTACATGTTTTTGTTGTCATTAAATAAATAATAAAGAGGTGTGTGGGGAGAAGCATAAGCAAACCATATGGTCAGATGACACTTGCTATGTTGATTACACATTACCTCAACTCCAAAGTGTTAGTTAAAATATTGGAAATAGACAAAAAGCATGACATTCTCTGCTACAGAAGGTCCGCTAAGAGCTCTGTGAAAGATAAGCACTTTCTCCATTTATTTTAGTTATTCATCTGATAAGGCCAAAACAGAAGAAAAACTTTCTTACTTTGTCCAGTGGGACTCCAGCAAAGTTGAGTAATACACAATTGTAGGTAGCAACGCTGAGAAGGACCAAAGCAAGAGCGTTGGGAAGAACTGGCTGACGATGGGGTTCTAATGTGGGGGTAAAAAAAGAAGTATTTATAACATTTTAATGCAGCTGTGGTAGAACAGAGGCTGAAATATTTTGGTTTCTTGTAAGTTATAGCAGGTTGGACTGTGGAAATTATATGCAGATACCGTCGTCTTAAAATGAGTGAATGCTCAGCACTGATGTGCAAATCAAAAAAAAAGAGAGCAGGATTGGGAATTAAAATTCCATGAAAGTCAAGTTTAATTCCATTAAAACAGTTCTAATGGAGTTTACACTAGCTTGGCCAAGTATGTTAAATGAACAGCTTGCAATAGACTTCAGCGGCAAACTAGACCAGATATATATACCACCCAGTTTTGAATCCAATAAGCACAATGAAACTATGGAATTTTACTTGAGAGTTTAAAATCTGAATTCCTCCCTTCTCATCATAAAAATCAAAATACAAGTTGAACTTGAAATTCCATTTTTGGTGAAGGATTTTATCACAACATTCAGAATTACATTAATTTGGAATACAATTTTTTACTACAAATAAATAAGACACTCCTAATAATACTAAGTTTCAGCCTACTATCAAGGAACAAAAGTGGACTAGAGACCTGATACTGGATGCAGGCTTTTTAAACAGCAAATATGTAAAACAGGCCTGAGAATTTCAACTGAATTTAGCTTTCAGTCATTGTCTCATTGTCTTACTTTACACTTATCAGTTTACCAACACCTTGGCCTGACATACAGCTATATTTCCAAACATATGGCGATACTCACATTAAGGTAGTGAATAGGTTTAGTGACATTGAACTTGTCCATGGTTGAGATGATTATGGAAGGAGTGGTAAGAAAAAACAGCACAATAAAGAGAAGCAAATTAATGCAAGCCCATCTAAACCACCATTTCAGTCCATGCACTGAAAGATTTTTCCTGAAATAAAAGGACATAAAAATGAGCAGTAAGCACTTGCTGTTAAAAAAATACATACTATCTGCCAAGTAACAGGTGGCACTACTCTTTCCAAATTGAGCTTCTGGAGTCTTACAGTGACATAACAAAGCACTACACGAGTTCCAGTTGCTATTAGAAATAAAGAAAACAGCGAAATCTTTCTTGAATGATAACACGGATGGTGCTTGCAGAAGATATTTAGTCTTTCATAACACAAACACTATCTCTAATGTAGTTAAGGTTTGGGATGCAACACTTCCAGTGTCTAGTAACGCAGAATTACTCAACAAAGTTAGAACAAGAAGAGATAGAAAGAAGATACAGAGAATTTCTGAAAAGAGAATGCCTGACAGAGAATCTACCAAGAACCTGTGATCTGAAAGAAATTTTAAAACCCTGCATCCCTTCCTGCCATATTAAAATGGCAACCATTGGTCTTGCACAGATGTAGCTCTAACATGTTATCTGAAACAGTTCCCAAAAGGACTGCAGTTATTTGAATCTCAGACAAAGCCAAGTACTTAGAAAGACAAAACAGGGATGCAGAGGCTCAATAACATCCCAAGTTATGACAACTCTTTCTGTGAACCTAAGTAACTTGGCAAAACCCTATGCCTTCTCTTCTTCTAGGGGGAGGGGAGAAAAAACAAAACATAGGGGAAAAAAAAAGAAAAAAACCACAGAAAAAAACCCCAACACAGGGGAAGAAAGAAAAACAACCATTCCTTCTCAGAGATGTTTACTAAAGCTTTGCAAATGCTTCAGATCACTGTGCCTCAACCATAATTTCCTGTGTCCATAGAGAATGCCTAAAGAAAGGAAGTAGAAATAAACACACAGAGGTCAGAATCCTTTCATGAAAAAGATAGATTAAACTGACCCTACTTGGAAAGCACCTTAAGAGAGATTTTTATTCATGTCTCAAAATAACACAGCTGCAAAAGCCAAAGTTAAGAAACATGATTGTTAGCTTTATCATTAAAGATCGGGTACTTTATTCCCAACTGTAGAATTTTAGTTCTAGAGAAAAGCTCTCAATTTTTAGAAACAGATGGCATAGTTATCTTGAAAGTAATTTTCCATTTAAGTCATTAGGAAACAAGTGTATTTAAAAAAAAAATATATATAGTTATTTAACAGGTGAAACACAGTAACTTGTGCGTGTTTGTGTCTCTCTCAAAGTTTTGGCAACACAAATGTCACAAAAAATTGACAACAGAGGATTATACTCACCTAATCCTAAAATATTCACAAAACACTTGGAAAATATTTAGTCATTTTTAGCCTACAAAAGTGACAGAAAGCAGCACAGGAACAGTTTAATTCAAAAGACATATAGATATTTCTCCTGTAAGCAGTGGAAGACTCTGTGGAATTTACTGGGTCAATAAAAAGATGTTAGAAGACAGACTACAGTTCACGGAGTAGATCAAGTTATGTGCATCATGTGGCAACTCAAAAAAATATAAATATTAGGAAAATACTCAGCACTAATACCAAGTTTTTTTACTCAGATATCAATAGCAGATACGTATTAACATCAAAAAACGGAAACACTGAGGCCCAGACATTAATAAGCTGCGTTTGGTTGCTTGGGTTTTTTTGTAACAGTTAACAGGAACTGCAGGTACCAGAACTTCGGGGTAGTAAAATTCTACCATCAGTCTCCACGAGGCTTCCCCAAGCTCAATGAAGAACAACAGTATGGAAATAAAGATGCAGATCAGCCATCTCCAAACACTACTTAAAGCCTTAGTTTAGGGTTAAAGAAAAATGCACTCAGTTCCCTTCCCCTACTTCCATTCTAAACCTACATTAATTTAAATAAATGGATGCCAGACAGGAATCTTACCAACAAATATTCTCAGGATAAGGAGCATATGTAACCTCCCAGTTTGATATGCACAGCTCCCTGCTGTAGGATGATGGCTGGGGTTCTCCTTTACACTTAATACTCTGACATTTGCAGGCATTGAAGTCCTTAAGGATACTGTATGGAAGAAAAAGAGGAGGATGATTTTTCCGATTTTTTACACCTAAAATGCTGCATACACAATGAGAAAGACTGGAAGTGTTGCTAAAGGTTCTTTTGCTTTTAATAACTAGAGATCAAGACAACAACCTCACATCTTATTACACATGTAATGACTGTCATATAAACAGTTCCTACCACAGATCTGACACAGTTGGAAACAAAAGGCAGTCTGAAGTTTGAACTGTTCAGTGCTTCTACTAACATGAACAAGAGCAGTGATACATATTAAAAAAAAAATTTAAAAACTTTAAAAATAAATCATAGCCTAAGAGATTTAGGTAAAAAAATGACCCCAAAACCCATGACAGCCAGTTCCCCAGACACCTCTTTAGGTAATTACAGCTGTTTTCAAATTGAAGCAAAGGGTTAGTCTACCCTCTCATTTCATTACAGTAGTATCAAAACTAGCCAATTTTGCCTTGAGTATCAATTTTCAGGAAATTTTTTATCATGCTGGTATTCTCACAATTCAAAATAATACCTTCTTTCACCCACTCCTAAAATAATGACAATAGGTTTTTTTTACTTCTAATATTATAAGTTGTTTGACAATCAATGTATTTAAACAAAATTTAAACATGCCCAAAATAAATGCTTTCAAAGATTTCCCAAAAGACAGCAGCAGAAGTGCTAAGCATATATTCAGAGGCCTTAGAACTGTGTGCATTACTGTGTAAAAGAAGCTCCACTCCAGACGAGTTCCATTACACTAGCATGGAAACAGTATATGTTATACTTGAATAGGTGGACTTGAAATTCCTGAACATGCTCATTTCTCAGTTGTGCTTTTAACATAAAGAAACTAGAGAATCACATGCGCAAACACCAAACAAACACACACAAATAATGCCCAAACCCCAGACCTTTACCTTACCAGAATTCAAGAAGTGATGTCAAATTGCCAGCATCTTGCAGCAGCAAGTATTTAAGAGAGTTAATTTTACTTTGACAGGTTATTTTAAAAAATACATACAAATCAAGCTTTCACAGTACGAGCCATAGTACCAAGCACCATAATTAACCAAGCTTCTACAACTACCTGACTTCATGAACCTCAGTCCTGGATTCCTTTTTACCTCCATCCTATTTCAGGGGTCTATGAAGTACAGCTGATCTACTAAGGGCACCAAATAACTTGATGCTAGGCTCAGCTTCACATGTAATCTAATCTAATTTTCCAGAGAATGGAGTCCACTGCATCACTTCCAAGCCAAACAAACTGAAATATTTTCAGTTCCTGATAATTCAACTCAGAGATGCCTGCAGTGCCACTCAGAAGACGCATCCAAGGAGAGGCTATCCCATCAAAATTGTGTAAGACAAATCAGCAGCACAGTAAAAGATGCTTACAAAGTTCCAACAGAAAACAAGAGGTTACATGCATTTTCTCTACAGATGACCAAGTAAAAAGTATAGAACAACTTCTGATATCAGGCCCACACATACAACTATAATAACAGGTAAGTGAGATGCATAATGTATATCTATCACCTATGGCCAGGTCAGTCACTGACTCTACTCTGTTGAGGTGACAAACTAGTAGGGTAGGGTAGTTTGCACTGTGATAGTTTGGTAATTCGACCACTTGCACAGCAGAAAATTGAGAAATCAGTAACTCATATTTCAGAGCAAATTAGTCCGGCTTACTGTTAACCTGCACTAACGGACTGAATTCCACCCAGAAGAGAAAGGCTCCTTACCCCAATAAATGTTCAGAGCTACTTAGTCCCTTAGATATTTTTCTCACTGGAAGCAGAGAGGCTAAATGCATGCTTAGGGGAAAACTTACCTGAAAGCAAAGCAGACCAAATCCAGAGGAAGGTGGTGAAGAAAGGAAGAAGAACCAACATAAGAAAACAAGTGACACAAACAGACTGGTTGCACTCATCATAGTTAAAAGAGAAGAAACAAGACAGCAGATAAAACTTACTAGGTTGCCATGGATTTCTCTTGAAATGTTACAAAAGCCATTCCCAGTGGTTTACTATGAACAGCTTGTTCCTCTTTTGAATATTCTTCCATCAGTTCATTTCTAACTCTGGTGTAATAATCTACAGCATCCTCCTGCAGGGAAATTTATGACTGTTACATCCAAGTGTCAGATGGCCAATAACTTCATTAAAACAGAGCTTAGGCAAACCTCTGTCTTCCTCATAATGCTTTCACAAATTACAAACCACGCCACAATGCGAAGACAAACAAACAGGAACTTTTTCTTGTACCAATTTTTGCACTAAGAATCTCATTTCCTTTTCTGTACAGTACACGAAGGACAAGCTATGTGCCATAAATGAATAAAGAATTTTCTGAAGCTCAACAAGATGTCACACAAAAACTATTCTCTGCTCTTTAACAACCCACCTAGCCATAACTAAAATTAAACGTGATCTCTTACCCTTTCGCATCCTCTCATTTCACAACAGCAGAATTGACCGCATGGCTTAGGGTTGATTTGGACCAGTTTTCCATACTTCTGATGCAGGTGTTCATAGTAAGTCAGGCTTTTTTCTGCCTGTTTTCTGGATAGAAAAAAACCACATCCAATACATCTTGCAAGAAAACAGTATCAGTATCAAGAGTGATAAGAATATAATCTCAAGAAAAAAGTTATGTCAAGGACTGGTAAAAAAATAATCAGTCACTGAAGGTATTCACGTACTCTACTTTGGCCACTTAGTATAACTTATTTTCAAGTCTGTAATATCATTCCACAGCCTAGACTTGTGAGGCTCTAGGAACAAACCCAATGTATAGCCCAGAAGATAAGACTTCTTTCGATTATAACCAGCCTCAGCCAAAGCAGCAGGGGCACAGAATTATTAATTCAATAGCTGGGGTTTTCACTTTGCACTGCCTGATAATAAACAAACATATGCATACATAAATAAACAATCAGCGAGCCAAGATCTATCTTATGCAACAAATCTACAAGAAATAGGTTGAACCCCACAACTCACCTTAAAACAGAGCTTAATTCAACTGAAGTCCAGACCAGAATTTTAAAAGCAAAATTCATTTCTGGTATGTGTAAATTCAGTATTACTGGTACATGGTGATTAAGGACTGCTAAAACATTCATAAAATTACACTAAACTCTGGTAGATTACAAAAACAAGTACCTTTTTTTGAAGAGATGAATGAGCTTGGCTACATCGTAACATAGCTGGACTTCCAGCACAGTGCAGGTTGGGTAGGCAGCACTGAAAAGGAAGCAGTACACAAGAAGATTAAGAACATAAGTACAATGAAGAAAATCTTTCCAAGAGCATCACTGACATCTCAACGACATCTCGACCACTCATTTCATTCCTGAATGAGGTATCATAGAGTACAGACTCACAGAGAGACAGGTGCCAAAAGTTACTTTAATGAGATATGCAGCATCATTCCTAAGTAAAGGCCATGTGGAAGCATGAATGGAAAGAGTGGATACACAGCCACTTTTCTTAGATTCTGAGATCAACTAACTAAATTTATTGAAATACAGACTTTTTTCAATTCTGTCTAAGGAATGGGATATGCTTTTAGAAGCATACTGTCATACGAATTTTAAACAGTGCAAAAGTTAAAAAAAAAATCCACTTGGTCAGGTGAAACTACTAAGACAAATTTAAATCTCCTGTTCCTGATGATACTACTCCAGCATTGAACTTACGTGAAATGACCTTGTATTGTCTCTTCTTTTGCATTTTTGGGAAGACCAGTAATAAATAATGTGCACTTAACCTGAAAGAGAAAATGCAACTCCAATTTTGCAAAACCACATAATGAAAAAGAAAACAAGAATAGGAGAAAGGCAATGACAACACAAATAACTATTTTAGAGGAGAAATAAGTTAAGAAATTTTAATTCCTAAAGGAAATTCTCTATTCAAGACAACACCACATTCACTTTCCATATGGGTAATAGGTTACAACGAAATTTCACAAATCCATCCCCAAGCCCCATCTCTACACTCACTGTCATGATTCAGTCAGTGGAGCTTTGCTTTCACTTCTGTTATGTTCTAGCAAGCAGGAGGCATCTTAGCAATTTACTTTTTTAGCATCATCCACTTGCAAACAAGCTGTATGGGGTTTTTTTTCACACCAATACAGAAACTTACTATGTTTTCTTCTTTATATGTGACATACTTCATGTGATGCCTCATGAAGACAACAGTCAGAATCAGGTAAACAACAGCAAAAACTGTGTGCAGCCAAAGAAGATTATTACTGTAGGATAAAATGTTATGAATATCAGAAACAGGAAGAACTAATTGTCCAGCTGATACAAGTAGCCATCAAAATGCTAAGCAGATCAGAACCTCTCACTGAAACCAAACCAAGAAAAAAAGCTAGTTTTTGGTAGTCAATCACGCCTGTACAGATGCTTTGGACAGCCATTAGGGTTCCCTGCTTATTATAAAATTCTATGGGTAACAGACCTACAAAGAAAACAAATATTCTATGACATGAACATTTTTAGACAGCTTTTGGCTTGTGCCTTCTCATTCAGATGACCAATAGATCACACCACGCTATTTGCCAAAATGTGTTTAATTGACCTTATTAGTTACTGTGCTGAGTGCTGAACTCTCCTTGAACAAAATCCTTACTCAAACTGAAACCAGCCTGATACAGGGAGTAAATTCTGCTTCTCTGCTAGCTCCCTCCTCCAAGCTTACAGAAGTTCTGTTGTATGAATAGTTTCTCAGTTTTGTGAAGAGCATTAATAATTACAATTAACCTAAAATACAGGAACCTATTCTACAGATAAAAAACTCCAACCAAACAAGAAACCCCCACTAATTATTAGGATACTCAGTGTGGTTTAAAAAAAAAAAGTGCATTGGCAGAAACTACAGACAGATTGATCAAGTAATAAACCAGAAAAATTGTACAGCTTTGTATCTCAATTACTTCACAGACTGTTTTTAAAACATACAGAAGTAATTCTACTCATGATCTCAGATGGGAGAGATACACACACACACAAATCTGATGTAAGAGAATTTAAATCATCTGAGTTACACATTCTAGTAAGGCTATCAGCTTTATTTTCATTCTGAGGTATGATTTCTTTTAATGTGGAAACTTCTGAAAGTAATATCGCTAGATGTGCAGTCATTATGCAAGAGAAACATGTGGTATAAGAGCTGAGAGAGTAGAAGCCAAGTCTCCAGATTTCTTATCAGCACTGTAACTGCATAGCCTGAAGCAGAATGTATCCCAGTTTCAGTGGATGAAGCGTGAATAAGTAATTCCCACGCCATGAGCCATGCTCCAAGTATCAATTCATGTGACTATAGCAGGAAGCAGACATAAACATGGAAGTACTCTGCAAGATTTACTTACCCAGTCTGTAAGTTTACTATAGTTGTTCTTCCAAAACTATAGGGATCTTTATCTAAGAATTACAAAAACAGGTGGCATAATTAACTGGTGCAACATCCACATGCAAACTATCGGAAAGGCAGCTTTTATTCCTTTTTGGTTTTTACTGTTGATATACTATGTTTTAATTCTGAGCATATTTATTGTTCAAAAGATTTAAAAATCATAATAGCTTATATTAAAAATCTGAATACTAGATCTTTGTAGCAGTTCACCTTTCTCTCTTCAATCTCTCTTCACATCCATTAACATATTTCCTTCAGGTTTTATTCTGTCTTCACTGATTTCCTATCTCTTTTTTTTTTAACTGTATTGATTCAGTGCTGACAGAACAGTACCAATAACCTTAAGGTCAAAAATCAGAAAGCTTATATAACATTGCTTCTCTGGACTGTCAAGTATTTTAAAAATGATAATGCAATTGAATGAAAACTGAGTACATATACACAAAGGAAAAAAGAGATAAGTGTATCTGGAAAGATAATCTTCTAGCACAGACTGTTAAACCCACATTACAAGTTAAGTCATCACGAACTGTAAATGCACAAATCAGCATCTGGTGGCAGGGGAGGAAGAAGGGGAGAAGCAATAAAACTTTTTTTTCCCCCCAGCTGTATTTCCTACCATCATAAAAAATAATGCAGGAAAACAGAAGCTGTATTCTCTTGCTTTAGAAGGCCAGCCATTTGAACTAACAGCAACATCTATTGGTATCCAAGACACTATAACTTCTATCAAACTGTAGCTAGAGAAGGACAATGTACCCAAACTGGTGCGTATAACAAAATCCAAAATCGATTCTGGTATAAATATACAGAAGAGGAAACTGCAATCTATAAGGTCTTTAAAGGCACAACATCTCTCTCTTTACTTTATAAGCACAGCAACTAGGTCTTCAGTTGTGTTGGATTTGATTCTCTAATTTTAGAGATGCTGGCTGAGAACACAGAGATGGAAAGCAAGGAAGGAGAAGTCACTGTGAAGTGATAGTGTTCTTTGAAAGAACAAAAGAAAAAAAGAAATGCAAAGAAAAAAAGAGGTAAAGCAGTGATCTTTAAGAAAGTAGATATTAATATTAAAAGAATTGCTAAGAACGAGGTCATAAACAAGAAGTCAGAGATGGCAGTTCCAGAAAGCAACAATACTAAAGGCACAGGTACAACGTATCCCATTACAAACAACCGCTAAGTCACACAGCTCCTTAAAACACAGTAAAAAGCAACTGAAAACAAAACTGGGCCACGTTATTAAGGACAACAGAAGAGAATAAATAGGGACAAAGATCAGCAAGGTCAGCACACAAAATAAGATGCAATTGCTGTGGTATAAGAACAAACAGAACAAAACACAAGTAAGTACTCTCCCTGAGAGCTCCTGGGAAAACCAAATGAATTATTGTGGTTTTTTGCATCACTTCTCACCAAGACTACCAAATCTGTAAACATGATCTTGACAAGACTGACACAGAGTGAGGTATAAAATGGGCTTATAAGGGTTCATTATCAAATATGGAAGAACATTTAAACAGGATCTGAGTTCAGGCACCATATTCTCATTAGAAACTTGACCAGCAGACAAGAGGGCACACATTGTACTTTGTGGAGGGCAAATTAATGGTGGAAAGAAGTATGTGTCACACTGACAGGAACAATCAGGACTAGACTGAAAGAAACATGAAATAATTATTTGCCTAGCACTGACAAAGTCTCAGCAAGAAGATTTGTCTGGTTTTCAGCTGCAAGACAGAAGGAAGCAATGGTGGGCAGTCTAGCTGGATTGAAAAAAAAGTCTAGAGGATGACTGATGATTTAACGATTAGCCAAAAAGAAAGCATTTCTCATTAATAATTGAATTAACTGGCTTTGTTTATGAAAAAGAGGGGAAAGGACAAATGAATCTATAATTCATAAGAAGCTAAAAGGATACTGCAAAGAGGAAAAGAACAATCTATTCTCCCCAGAGATCTTAAACTGCAGCAAAAAAGATTCAGATTGGACACCAAAGAAAGACTTCTCAACTGTGAAGACAGTTTCCATTGCCAATCACAACCAGTTAAGAGGGCACAGGTCAAGTTAATCCTGCCTTGAGCCTTCTAAATCAAGTCAATTATGTCAGTATATGGTCTGCCATCTTGTTTCTGATAACAGTTTTTGCCAGATGTTTAAAGAAATATCTACTCTCATATGAATGTCACACAAAATCACACACACATCAGATGTAGGGGAAGGTGGAAATACACCCACAAATCTTATGAAGTTTACCAAACTTTAAAAAAAGAAAAAATCCTAAAAGTTTTTGCAATGATACAAAGCACAACCACCTTCTCACAAAACCAAAAAAAAAAATTCTTACCAAGTAGATCACCCGATAGGTTGACAGGCAATATGACACACACAGACAAAATGCTGATAGCAATCAACAAACAGATGATGTGACGCTGGAAGGCAAGGTAATGTATGGCATCTTCACCACATCTCTCATGAATCTCGTCATCGCTGCATCATAGACAGGAAAGCACACAGTCACTCTGCTTGGGGGTACTGTTTTTGAACATACAGTAATTTCTCAGTCTACCCAGTGACATCTCCACTGATTCCCTATCCATTTTCAACATGGTTGTGTTCTTTGATGCATAAATTTATGTTCCAAGTGTGTCTTTTTCTTGTGCAGCATCAACATTAAAAAATTAACATGAGGGAATTTAAGATGGAAAAAAGCAATCTGAAATGCAAATATAAATTCAATTTTTTTTTATCAGCCTAAAAGAGCACAAAGTCATTTACTGTGTTCTTCTGCTTTATGACAGTCATCAGGTGTCAAGCCTACTTCTCAGATCTTAAGATCACACTGCAACAGTGTGTGGTCACCTGCATAAAGGCTCCCAATAAGGCAAATAAATGCAGAATCATCTTACTCTTACAACATCAAATTAACAGAAATTATTAACAGGCTTTGGAGTGAAGTCTCATTATCTACCCATTGTCAGCCAGACATATCATTAAATTAGGAGTTCTTGGGAAAGGAAGGAACTGAACTAGCAAAAAGGGAGAAAGATGAGCTCAATCCCAACCCCTTTTATGTTTCAATGTACCCAACCAATAAATTGATTTTTAAAAATCGTAATTTACTAAGCCCCAAGAGACACAAAGAATGAAAATTACACCTCTAAGGCTCAGTTACTGGAAAACAGTGAGATAGACTTTTCTTAGTTAGTCAATTCCAGCCCAAGCAAAACCAGCACTTCTCCACAAAAATCATCGCAGGGGACCCTGCTTCCTACAGGTTTCAAACAGGGGGGCACACAGTACTCCTTGAAGCGAAAAGCCTAGTTATTAGCTCAGAATCCATATAAATGTCATAGATTCACCGAGGCTCACACACTGTCCCAAGATTAGGGGTCCCTGGGCTGCCAGCAGTACAACTATATCCTGAAGAAGGGTTCCCATAATCTGACTTTGTTCTCACATTAATTTTTCCACCTCATCAGAGGCACTTGTATCACTGTTTATGTTAAATTAATTCTATCTATTCAAGAAAAAAAAAAACAACACTTTTTTTAAGACCATCCCCCTCCTGTAATTAAATAAAGAGCAAAGTAAACCACAGCTCACTAATTCTGATTCATAAACTTACTGCATCCGAAAAGCAGCTGTCACCCAAGAACAAAATCCCTAGAAACAAAGAAGAAAGGTTTCAGGAGCTAGCATACAAAAATATAGTCTCTCATCTGTACAATTAAAAGAAGTGCTTCTATTAAGCCAATCTCTTAGCTAAAAAGCTGGCAGTTTGTTGCTCCTAAATCATCATTTAGAAACATATAGGAAAATGCCTCATACTCTACATATTTTTTATAAGGTAATTCATATGTCTGCCTTCAGTGAGTATTTAAGAGGGTTTTTTTTTATTATTACTTGCATGTCTTCTTAAGTTTACAGAAGTGTGTCCGAGTCCTCCGTCCAATGAACAGAAGTCAAGATTGAGGCTTCTAAGAAATTTTTTTAAAGGATGTTTTAAAGCAGAAAAGTTGATTATTTTTTCCAAAGCCATTTCCAGATACTCTCCAATTTCAAGGATAAGTTCTGTGAGAATCTCATACAAGTTTATTGGTTAAACTGTAGTTAGAAACAATGCTGTGATTATGTTAACAGAAAGGCTTCTTGAATAGGAAATCCTCCTATAAAACTGTACAGCAGAAATCACATCTCACTGAATGTTTCAGTATGATTAAAAAAAAATTCATCTCTCAAAAGGTCTCTTATTTCAAGTGAATAGTTTCAAGCTACAGAGACAAGTTTTTATTTAATAGTTTCAATTATGAAGTTGCTCTAGGGTTTTAAAAAAATATGAAAAATCTACACTCATGTTCATCAGACTATTTAGTTGCAAGGCTAGATATTATGTTGATACATACACAAAATGTTAAAATGTAGACTGCCACCACTGGACAACTCTTGCATGGTTCATTCAGAAGCTGCACAAAATTATTTAGTAGCCTTTTGTTCTTCCCTGCCTCCTCTTTTAAAATCTAACATATAGTCCCCCTCCTAATTAAGAAAAAAAAAAGTCACTTAAAAACAATGACACAAGATACTGGTTCATGACATGGCAATAGTTTGTCAGGAAATGGACTGAGATATCACATGGCTCTATAAAAACATATGGCGTTACTCATTTTTGCATACAGATGGTCTTGCAGACTTTCATTGGGCTAGATGAAATGGCAAATTACAACAATTTACATTAAAAAAAACATGTCAAAACTCTAGAATACTTACCTTATCATATTCAAGATCTTCAGGTACTGATGAAGATGTTGACAATCGGTTGTATCTTGATTCACTAAAACACATTAAATTATGGTTTTAAGTATATTTAATAATGGATGATAGAATTCCACAGAATTATATCAACTTTATCATTTCTGAAGGAACTAAGGGAAGTAGTACAAAACCAATTTTTCACTTATGAAAGCTGTGGTTTCCACCTTGTGAGATATGTTTCATTATACAAATGTTTGCTGTATCTCATGGTAAAAAGGGAGGACCTGAGCTCCTGAGGTGGGAGAATTTAACCAAACTAGTAAGAAAATGTTTTGATGATTATATGAAACCACCGCAATATAAGAGGTTTGCAATACAGGTTTGGAAGCCCAGTGAGAATCAGATTTGCAAGGTATTCAAATATTCCTCATTACAAGATATCACATCCTTTTGTTCCAATTCTCTTCATTCATCTTACAGCCACTACTCAGAATTTCTCTACACAATTGAATTCATTAAGAGCAGGGCCACCTCCTCACACAAGTTCAGTCCTGTGGCAAGGCTCTGTAGCCCTCAACTATAGCAAAGTACCTGGCTTAAACTTGTTGCTAAAAAGAAATGTTGCAGTAGTAATCTGCCCATAATTACAGGACAATATATGTTAAAACAGAATGTATTCACAGGTGTATCCAATAATTTTGACCTAGCTGGCTCAGGGCAAAAGTCCAGCAGGACTAATAATGTAGGCTCCTAAGTGTCTGACTGCTCAAGGACCTGTTTTCCCATGCAAGCCTCTGCAGCCCACATGGAAGCCTCTACCAGAGCACTTTCCCTTTTCTGCCTGAGCTAGCTGGATTAAAACTGTCTCAGGTATTAACCATCTTTTTTTTCACCATCTACTTTTCACAACTGTACATGGATCGCCCCTAAAACCACATTTTGAGTCCCTTCCTGTTGCTCAGTTGTGAATTTACCACAACTTAGTTACACCACTAATACCAGGAAAAGGCTCGCTGTTAGTTTACCCAATTCATAAACCGACAGCTAGCATTTAAGCATCCCAAAACATCATCTGGTGGAAATAATTTTTAAAAAATCTTATCAAAGATTCATTTGCAGTATTACTAAAAAACAGCGAGAATTCAGAAACCTGCAACAATGCAATTCTTTTTTATTTTTAAACCCTTCAGAAATACTATGGCACAGGCTGCATAGGAAGCTCTGGGAAGATACCAGGCTTGAGCCAAGATAAACAAAATAACTAACATCCTCTTATCACAGAAACAGGCTGTAAACATCAGCATGTAGGTATGTCATGCGGTAGCAGACAAGTAGCCTATTTCCCTACCTCCACTTTCTTAAACCACAACCATAGAACAACATTCATGACGGTGCCAAACATACAATTTTATCACTGGAACTGCAAAGAGTAACTTTGTGTGTGGGTTGCATTTCACACAAAGCAGAATGTGATTACAAATATATCTAATTGATACAAACGCACTTAATATTAAGTCCTGCTTTCTGTACCTACTTCCACATTCCTCAAATGGTTTCAACAAATCAGTTCAATCACAAATCTTTTTACCTTTCAGCTTCTGACACCAGAGCAACACGACCGTAGTCCCAGAATCTCTTTCTTATAATGGAAAACAGCAATATTAAAATCTAGAAAATAAAACCAGAGATCTTTGAATATTTACTTTTCTACTTCATAATTCCTCTTAGGTATATAAATACTGTCAAAAAAACCCCTGTCCTAGCTTCTAAACCAACTGCCATATGTTAACCAATCCAATGGTGACCATGCTACAAACCAACCCATCTGCAATCAAAGGACCAGAATACCTGCCAGAATAATACTTCTGAATTGTAAATATATGGAGATTTGTTACAGGAGAAGTAGCAAGCAGTACTTCGAGGAAGACAAAACTTTCATAAATACACCTTTACTATTGCTCATTACGTAATGACTAGAACTACCTGCAATTTTATTTTATTTCTTTTATTTTATCTTTAAACAGTGATGTAAACAGGCTGTAGAGGGCTCAACTGTTTTCTTAAGTATGAGAATTATTTTTACCCTCAATAGAAGTAACATATTATTATAACTCATAATCCCCAGAAACTTACATTTGATGTCTGTAATCTATTTTTTTGCATGTTTTTTTTTCATAGAAATATGTTACTCTGTATGAAGCAATAAAGCAAAAGTCACAGGGCCTGTTTTCCATGCATTTGTAGCATACACCCTCACCTCCTAGCCTCTCCTACATCCCATACCTGTCTGACTAGAAAGTGCTGTCACTGATGTAACTTAATTGGATCTATGCAAATACTGACTGGCCAGACTGAATACAAGTCAAGATTATCTCTATGTCAATATCACACAGCTAATTTCCACATTTCACAATGAATAAAAACTTCTAGTAAGAGCCTTCTTCCCAACGGGAAATATTAATTTAGATCTTCCTGCTTCACCTGGCCATTAAACTCCATGCAAGCAGGGAAGTTCTGTACAGTCTCTTGACAACTGTGGTTGGCTAACATAATCTACAGCTATTAGAAGGAACTGCCAGACAAAAATGGGAAGACAATGCAATAAATAAATCTTGCTTTCTTAGGAAACCGGCCTAAAAATAACATTCTGAAACTCATGAACTGACAATTACTAAAGGAATCTCCAGCAAACACGTCATGAACGTAGGAATACAGGAGTTGCTAAATAAATTGCAGTACTCTGTACTTGAAGAAAAGAGGAACCTTCTACATTGCATCTAACTCTCTGTCTAATGCTGCCTGAAAGGAGAGTTCAAGCGCAAGGAACTCAAAGGCAGATATCGAACCTCAAAATTCAACCACAGCTTTAAAAAAAAAGAATTCCCCCAAACACTCCAACTAAATCTTAGTAAATGTGTTCCTACAGAACTATTAGCTCAGGTAGTTTTAAGTTGCTACACAGTATCTTACTAGGACCTGGGAACAATATCATCTCTTTAGTCTCATTTTATTACCACAAACCTCACTTATCAGGCCGATCTGCAGGTCTACAGTTTTTTCTCCAGTGGCTTAGACCACCTAGACCAAACTCATAGAAATAACTCTAAGTTTTATTAGTGTCTTAGGCCTGCCCTAGAGCCTCTAGACCAGCAACTATCCTGTTCCTTTTGCTAGGACCGAGCTGACTGGTACATTTTTTCCTCAGCAGCTTCTTGAAATCTAATTTTTAAAAAGTTTGTGAAATGATAGATCCTCTATATTGTATTTCCTTTTGAAAAATAACCAAGTTAGCAATTTATCATTATGCATATTTTCAGAAACAACCCCCCTACCTGACAAATAAGAGAATTCTGAACCACCAAACTTTCAAGAAGGCCCAAAGGATTTTCAATACAAGAAACAGAAACTGGGCTTACAAAAAAGCAGGTTACATCGAGCAGCAGGACAGTTGGGATTCCACCAAAAGTTACTCCTTGTAGCACCGTGCTGCCCCGGGCAGTGCTGTAGCAGTATGTCTCATTTGTTGAGTTGAAAGGTACACTTCTGTTCCAGAAGTAGACTAGATGAGAATGTCCAAAACCCAGAAAAAAGAAAGGGTTCATTTTGTCTTTCCCTTAAAAAAAGAAAAGAAAAAAATGAAACATCCATGTGAGAAACCTGCCTGGTAAGTGTGAGATCTGTTAACATTACAAGTACATAAAGCACAGGGAGATTCAATCAGGAAACTACTTCAGAAGTAAAACCACATTTGACAATTTTTCCCTCTAAAATATTTCACAATAACTGACAGGCTGAGCAGAAATTAGGAGCAAGAATTCCAGACAACTATGTCCTCTGCACCTGAGGAAGACTACGGAAGACCCACACAAAGGCTTCTCTGTCTTCTAATCTGTAACATCAAACTACTTAAACCAGCCTTAATCGAGCCTGGATTCTGATTCTAGGAGTAAAATAAAATATTTCAGCAACAACAGTTTGAAGATTTTTGTTCTGCGTTGATGAGCATGTGCAAAATTAAGAAATTTATATTCAAATGTCAAGACCTTGAAACTATTAAGAAGTTTACCATTAATTCTGCAGAAGAAAACCCCAACTATACAAATACACAGGCTCCTCTCTGTTCTTGGAATATTGTGTGGTTTTCCTTTTTTAGTAGATTTCAACTGGAAGAACCGTACAGTAATTACAATATATAATGAACAAAAAAGCACAGAGTATTTCTATTTTTTTTTTAGGAAAGCAGCCATCTACCTCATTTTAGCTTAATGACCTGCTCAGATAGTATAGTAACGTTCAAGACTTTCTGTCAGTGAAGGCTTACTTATTTTGGATCTTCCCACTTCAAACATTTATTTTCTTGGTTCTTATTAACTTGATGGCTCCCGTATACTTTGGACAAAAGCATGCTTCACGCAGAATACGGTTCTGACTGATAAATTCATAAAGAAAGCAAGCATACCCAAAAAAACCCTCTATCCTTTGAAAGCAAATATTGTCAGGTCCTCAGCATGGGTCATGGGACACTATTTCTGGGATATCACACCACTGTAAGAGGAACATACATCTCTGGTGACAGCCCTATTTGGATTCTGAAAACAGAACTTAAGAAAAAACACAAATAACTACAAATCCTCCCTTTAAACAGCAGAAAAACAGCATACCTCTCGCAAAACAGAATTTACTAAATGTTGGACACTGACACGGCAGGGGAAAAAAAGATCTGTCCAACTGAGGCAGGGGGGAAAAAAACACACAGAAATTGTGCCACGACAGCGTCCTTGCTTTCTAAGCACTGAAACTCACCGCCGACAGGAGTATTTTTGAACACTCACGCACCGAACCTTATCAGGCAGTTTCCAGCGCCTCAAAGTTGTTATTTCCCAACACTGCCGCCATCGGTGGGGCAGCGAGCCCCGCGTCGCTTATCGCGGCCGGGACCGGGTGTGTCACGGCCCCGCGAGGTGTCCCGTCCCCTCCCCGCCCCGTCCGGTTCCCGGCCTCACCTCGGTCCCCGGGCAGCGCCGCTCCCGCCCCGTCCGGCCCCGCCCGCCCCGCAGCCACCGCCTCGGCAACAAGTGCGGGACGCGCATGCGCGGAGGGCCGGGCCTGGGCTGGCAGTCGCTGCTGCGACAAAGTGGCTTGTTTTTGGTTTAATCGTGGACTCACCAGGTTGGAAGAGACCCACCGGATCATTGAGTCCAACCATTCCTATCAAACACTAAACCATGCCCCTCAACGCCTCGTCCACCCGTGCCTTAAACACCTCCAGGGAAGGCGACTCAACCACCTCCCTGGGCAGCCTGTTCCAATGTCCAATGACCCTGTCTGTGATTTTTTTTTCCTGATGTTCAGCCTAAACCTCCCCTGGCGGAGCTTGAGGCCATTTCCTCTTGTCCTGTCCCCTGTCACACGGGAGAAGAGGCCAGCACCCTCCTCTCCACAACCTCGTTTCAGGTAGTTGTAGAGAACAATGAGGTCTCCCTTCAGCCTCCTCTTCTCCAGGCTAAACAACCCCAGCTCTCTCAGCCATTCCTCATAAGGTCTGTTCTCCAACC
>WAAB01007891.1:156775-181609 GCA_013389865.1 Piaya cayana
TGGACCTGCCCAAAGCAGACTTTAAAGCTGGCATTATTCCCTCTGGGCAGAGTCAGCAGGAGCTTCTGAGCCAGAAGCCCACCTACGCCAGAGCTGCCTTGAAAGCCTCTAGAGCCAAGCTTTGGCTCCAAGCATTGAAATTTAATCTACAACATAGAATCGTAGAATCATTAAGATTGGAAAAGTCCTCTAGGACCACCCTGATTCAAAGGATGGAGTTTCCAAACCCCCTTGCTTTCTAGCAATCCTCACATATAAAAACTCAATAACAACTAGATAGGCATTATTAAGCAGGTATTATAGAATCAGAGAATCACCAGGTTGGAAAAGACCCACTGGATCATCGAATCCAACCATCCCTATCAATCACTAAACAATGTCCCTCAGCACCTCATCCACCTGTCTTTTAAACACCTCCAGGAAAGGTGACTCAACCACCTCCCTGGGCAGCCTGTTCCAGTGCCCAATGACCCTTTATTAGCAGCGCTGGATGCGTGGGGGAATCAATCCTTCAAATACATGCATACCAAGCAAGAAACTGTGCATCTTTTATAGTACAGATCTATACATTTTTCATCAACCCACCTCCAAAAAAGGTAGAAGTAAGGGGGCGAGGGGGTGCAGTCCTTTTCCACTGGTGTGGTAGTGTGGATTTCAGGCTTCCTTATCTTATCTTGCAGGATGCCTGGGATCCTTGTTCCTTTCACAGCTGGCCCACTCTTAGATAAACATCCTTCCAAACACATATCACTATGGGATATACAAGCTTAGATAATTGTTATGGGTCGAGACACAAATTCAAACATTTACCATTCATCAGTCCCCCTTTAAGAAAGAAAACATTTTTCAAGACACATATCACTATGAGACATACTAACTTAAAATCTGCCACTTATCAATCCAGTCTTCCCAGCAGCTCAACACCGCCATGCCTGCTAAACCGTGCCCCGTGGTGCCATGTCTACATGTTTTCTGAACATCTCCAGGGATGGTGATTCTATCCCTTCCCTGCCCAGCCTGTCCCAATGCTTCACCACTTTTTGGGTAAAGAAGTTGTTCTTAATATCCAATCCAAATTTCCCCTGGCTCAGCTTGAGGTCCTTTCCTCCCATCCTATCACTTAGCACTTTGAAGATGAGACTGACATCCACCTCACCACAACCTCCTTTCAGGCTGTTTGTTGTAGTGGACAATGAGGTCTCCTCTTAGCTCCCTCTTCAAGGGTCATAGCTTATGTATGAAAATTTTATGCTGGATCCTAAATAAAAAAATTCTGGTGAAGAACAAAGGATTTCCTAACTACCTGGTGATTTCCCAGTTTTAGTGCTGGTGTGGACTACTGTGCTCTGGTTTGGAGGAAACCCTTTTGTGCCTCTGTGACTCACATTAGGCATGAACATAAAAGAATCCCAGATCCAAACAGAAGGCTTTATAGCAATTAAAAAAAAAAAAAAAAAGGAGAAGAAATGTGAGATTTCAAGAGAGATTTCACAATTCCCTGTCTGGTAAAATGGGCAAGCTTGCAGGTATGTGTGGAGCAGATCATGCACAAAGGTAAATAACTCTGAAATCAATTAAGTAATAGTAGTAATATGAATGTTCCATGAAATATTCAAATCCTCTTGTCTCCACACACCTATAAAGAGACAAATAACATTCCAATATTGTAAATTGGAAGAAAAATGAGACCTAGGGAGTTTAACTTAATGTGCCTATGACAGAGCCAGGATAAGACAGATTCCCAGACATGCACAAGGACATCCTGTCCTTTACAGGGTTAACTGCTTCCAGCCAACAGGCTAGAAATGCAGCACAGCAAGGCTCTGCCATCCCTAATATCTCTACCCTTCATTTTACTGTTCCCAACAGCCATTTGACACCCAGCATTGCCAACCATCCTCCTCTGTCTTTGTCCTTTGCCATGGTTTACCTCAAAGAGCAGCAGGCAGCTGAGGAAGAAGGTGATTATGATAATGATGAAAATGTTAACTCTTCAGAGGGAGGGGAGGAGACCACTCACCTTCAAAGATTTGCACCCTACCTCCAGTCATAGAATCATAGAATCACTAGGTTGGAAAGGACCCACTGGATCATTGAGTCCAACCATTCTTATCAAATACTAAACCCTGCCCCTCAGTACCTCATCCACCCGCACCTTAAACACCTCCAGGGAAGGTGACTCAACCACCTCCCTGGGCAGCCTCTGCCAGCACCCAATGACCCTTTCCATGAAAAGAAAATTTCCTGATGTCAAGCCTAAACCTCCCCTGGCAGAGCTTGAGGCCATTTCCTCTTGTCCTGTCCCCTGTCACTTGAGAGAAGAGGCCAGCACCCTCCTCTCCACAACCTCTTTTCAGGTAGTTGTAGAGAGCAGCTCTACACTCTCTCTGGACAGAGCCTCAACATCTTTCTTGTGGTGAGGGGTCCAGAACTGAACACAGGGTCCAAGGTGCAGTCTCACCAGTGCTGAGTGCAGAGGGAGAATAACCTCCCTGGACCTGCTGGTCACATCATTTCTGGTACAGGCCAAGATGCCATTGGCTTTATTGGCCACCTGGGCACACTGCTGGCTCATGTTCAGTCGCTGTCAACCAAGACCTCCAGATCCTTCTCCTCCAGGCAGCTTTCCAGCCAGGCTTCTAGTGTGTAACACTGCACAGGGTTGTTGTGCCCCAAGTGCAGGACCTGTCATTTTGCCTTGTTAAACCCCAGTCTCATGGATGAAGCCAGTGGTGATGTTTCAGAACAGTGACCTACTCTAGAAACAATCAAAATCATTAGGGCATTGGTAGGTTCAGTCTGATGCTACACTGATCAAAATATCAGTCACCTGTTGACTTCGATATTTAAAATGTGCCATGAAGCCCATATCTCCTTCAGCTGACAGTCCCACTCCTGCCCCTACGTCTTCCACTCCTTATGTCCGTGTGTGTGCTCCTTAGGGCCCTGCTTGCATACCTGCTGTCCCATTCCCTGCCATTTTATTAATCCACGTGGGCAGAATTGCTTTGCTCTGTCAAATCCTTGCCTCACTTTTCAGGAATGCTTGCTCAGCAGAGCAGCATGTGGCTATGTGCCTTTCCCCACTCTGGCCCACAAGAAGGATAAAAATCCCAGTTACCTGCAGTAACCAAGAGACATTTCAGGATATTTCATAATTTGTCTTGCAGCTGCATTATAGATTATTTAAATTTGCCATACACAATTATATTAATTAGAAAATAGCATAGAAGTCCTCAGCTCAAATCAGAGTCATTCAGATTCACAGCTGGAGTAAATAAATTCCAGTATTATTGAATCATGTTAATGATTTTAGATTTAAAACACACTCTCTTCTACTTAGGGCTATATTGGTGGGAAAGTCATTAGGAATGAATATAGACTAGTAATTAGTCTATCCTGGCTTTTCTGGAATAACTCTACATGGGGACAGTTTGTTTCAAAATAGAAATTCAAAACTGAATACTTGCAATAGTTTTCTTTTAAATTAAATTTTACTGATGTAGCCACAGTAGAGTAGACCTGCAACATAGGTGAAGACTCAGTGCATGCTTATGGCTCTTACACTTCTAGGACCAAAATCTGTTTGGTTGATTTTCTTGCTGATTTCTTAAGTTGCTTGTACTTTTGATTCTTGTCTGGTTTTTCAAAATTAAGAAGACCTTGCTCTGGCTAGACTATGTTATTCTGCAGTTTCAAATAGGTGATGTACAGTGATATTGACACTGTAGTCTTGACATTCTTGGTTCTGAGGGCTTTTGCCCAGCTACAAAATATTTTTTTCCCTCTCTTTCTCACAAGAATAAGATCAAGAACTTGTCATTTGTTTTTTGGGGTTTTTTTTCTTCCTCTGTCTAGACAGGCTCTTTAGCTAAGTGGTGTGATTTTGTTTATCTCCAATTTTAACAGCAGAGTCACATTTCCCTCCTCCCTACCTCTTGTAAATAAGGTTTTGTTTATCACTGTCTGTTCTTTTGGTGACAAAACGCCACTTACTGTCATTAGTTAGCAAATGTTTAATTATATTGCTAGAGCAGATGGAAATCCAGCCTCAGGACCTAGGTTGCAGGTTGAGAGAATTTAAAATTCTCCCATCTTTTTTGTATTTTACATACTCCATATCCACTTCAACAGCTCTTTAGCACCAAGCTGAACAAGTGTGCAGGGTATTGACATGTGTGTGACTCTTCCTTTGCTTTATTAAATTACCTTATGGCTGAAGAGCTTCACTGTCACTTTAGTTTGATTTATCACAGCAGGACTTCCCTTGATGGGTGAACTCCCAACAGGACATCAATAGTTTCTGGATGTGAGTAGCAGGTGGCCTGATGCTTTACCATGTGTGTCAACTCTCGCTGTGGTTTCCTCTCTCTGAAGAAACCCAGCTTGCTGTTCCCTACTTATCTGTCTATTCAAATATATCTTAATGGATTTAATTCAGGCTTCTAGCCTGGCAGCCCTTTGCTATGTTTTCTTTCATCTAGCAATCTGTTTACAAGCCTTGGTATAACTTAATGTGAGCATAATAGAGTCTTCCTTTGAAAGGCCTGAGCATTAATATGTGTATGATAAAATCAAATAAATAGAAAAATCTAGCTAGACAGACAAATTTAAATGAACCCTAATCTTAATACAAATAAGAAACCAGTGCATGTTGATTTAAGTTAACAATTTATGCTTGGTTTCTTCACTACCCTTATTAACTACTTCTGTAGTGCTTCTTCTCATTCATTGATAATGTATTTATTTTCAAGGGAGAAATAGCCTTGAATTAAATCTGGAATGTATTTCTATTAATTGAGAGTGTTGACTATTATACAAAATATTTAACCAAATATACCTAGCAATATATGATAAAAATTTGCCTTGCTTTTCTTTTTCATTTTATGTCAGATAGGAAATGGTGAATGTGGTGTTGGTATTGATGGTTGAGCATGATCTATTTTTCTTATGATCTTTGTTGAGTTATATTTGGATGAAAACCACATTTTTTTAAAAAAGTAGCTACCCTCTAAAATAGCAGTACTGAGAAGTACAGAAGAAAAAAGTAACCTTATTGCCACTTATTTTGCATATAAATTTGATTTATGGAATGGTGAATTATTGTCCCTGCTTCATGGACTGAGCTCATTGTTTTTTGTCATACTGGTTATGACTAAAGAGGCATCCCTGTGAGTGATCCTGGGCTTCTCAATCAGTACACTAGCTACAAACATTGCCGAACCCAGCTGTAACAACTGCTGAACCTTGCCATAGCCTGCCTAGGCTAAGATGGACCTATGTCTTACCTGGGGGCAATGCATGGACTTCCTCGTCACTCACCTGTGCCCACTGTGAGGTTTCAGACCTCTGTGTTGTGGATAGTTGCAGCTATGGAGAATCTTTTGCTGATTTATAGGACTTTTAGATTTATTATTAGCTTGTCAAAATGCAACTGCTGTTGTTGTCACACACCTTGGTACAAAACTAGGACAAGGTGACCTAAAACATTCATGACTTCATTGTTTTCTGAGTATACATATTATCTTAATGGCAACCTGTGTGTTAACCCTGTGTGTATAGAAGCCAAAGGGAGTTAATGTATAGGTGGTATAGCACTAATTATAATTAAGGCAGCTGCCTGAGAGCGAGAGGAAGATGGAGAAACCATCTATCACAATCTGGTCTCTCCCACTGAAGAGGACAGCACCTGGCCATAGGACTCGCTGGATTCAGGTGAATCAGGGAGCAGGTATATTTGTCACCTATGTAAAATACAAAACCAGTTACAGCTTGCAACGTTTTCCTGGTCAATATACATTAGTTCTTCTAATGTTTCCAAGAGCCTCCGCGCACCACAGCTGTCCTGATCATACAGAGCAACACATGCAACAGCATTGGGGCGAGGCTTGGGCAGACGTGAGCACCCTTGCCTTAGATTCTGCTTTCCCTGGAGCAGAAAGCTGAGTGTTTGCTTGTGTGGGAGCCACAAAATGCTCCAGGAGATCTTGCAGTCTAAGACATTGGAGGGTGAAGTCAACAGGGGTTGCTGGAACCTGCATCCCCAGGATGAATCAAAAGCACTTTTTTGTTAACCAGTCTCAAATCCTTCTTTTGATCAGAAGAGGAAACCGAGTTTTTCCTTTTTTGATCTGCTCTATCTACACTCTGTCTGAAGAGTCCATTGAGATTTTCAGCTTTTAGACTTAAGTACTGGGTTCCAAGGCCTTGGTTATGACCCTTCCTTTTTCACTGGCTTAACGTCCCTTAATATGTCAGCATCAAACACAATGCTTGGACAATATTGAAAATATTGTACATGTAATTTACAATATTCCTAAAGTGTCAAAAGCTTTGCCATAATAGATGTGGGTATAATTTGAATAGGTATATCTTTTGAAAAATAAGAATATATTTGAATAGAAATCTGGTTTAAATATTTTTAAAGTACTTTTAAAAGAGGTAATCTTTTTTTTCCCTTGGGCAAGAATTCCACCTTCCCACTTCTGGGCTTGCAAATGAAAAAATTTAGGGTGTAGAATGTGAGGATTTAGAAAACCTTTGATTTTATTTTAATCACATTTTAACTCAAAGCAAACCATAAGCAGCAGAAGTAAGAGTTACACTATATTAGCTTCTGTGTTGCTTCTAGCAGCTTACACCATTAACTATCTCTAGATTTTTGTGTCTCAGCATTTACAATTAGGTCTGATCTGTTAAATTCAGGTTTTGTCTTTGCAAAGAGCTGAGAAGGTCCCTGTCACATTCTCCACTGTGGAAGCAGCTTGGCTCTTTTGCAGATACGTGTCAGAGAAGGGGAACATAGGGGGCCACTAGTGACAGCAGGATAATCCTGGTGAGCCTAAGCAGGGGGTCAGGTGCCAGGTCCACTAGGTGCAAGCTTTTGGGGTGGATTGGTGGCAGTAT
Organism: Piaya cayana; assembly: GCA_013389865.1. Taxonomy (NCBI): domain Eukaryota; kingdom Metazoa; phylum Chordata; class Aves; order Cuculiformes; family Coccyzidae; genus Piaya; species Piaya cayana. Next base: position 163,682 of record WAAB01007891.1, read on the forward strand.
GCAAAGTGGCTTAAGCAGCAAGATAGGAAGAGCTGTTGCAAGGGCAAACAGCCATGACCAAGGGCAGTATGGCTTTCTCCAGTAAGGAAGATCCTGCAGCTAGGGCCTGGCTTTACTAGAGTGTGACTGGATTTGGTGGGGTATAGCAGCATCCAACTAGTTCCAAGTGCATGAGTGCCACTCAAGGCTCACTGCAGGTGTCTGGGTCCTCACTGGGAACTTTCTGGCATGTCTGCTTCCTTAGTGTGCGCTCACCTGTTCGATGTATTATCACCATACCTTCTGTCTTTCCCATTCTTATCCCTCCCTATCCACTTTCATTCTTCTTTCTGTAGTAGTTTATTTCCTCTTCACTTTCATCCTCTTTTGTGACGATTTTATTTTCTCTGAATCTCTTTTCTTTCTGTTCCATCTACCTCCTTTCAGATGAATGCAAAGCGTACAGAGGTATTCCCTTGCATCTCTTCCAGCTGTACTCAGCATGTTTAATATTGCCTCATGAGTGAAAGTGTGGCCTGGTCTGTGTGAAAAGGAATGTAATGTAGTCACTGCAAGCTGAGCTTAAGCATGTGAGTGATCACAGAGATCCATGGATCAATAGAGAACTTTCTTCCCTGTAAGTAAGCAGTAACAAATGGCCAGAGGGATATATCTTGTTTTACTAAGATACTTTATGTACAGTGATTGTTAGACCCTGTTGGTGATAGACTCTGTTTGTTGATAGAGGCTGTGATTGGCTGGTGCCTTTGAAAATCAGGTTATTTATTTCAGTATCTAAATATGGACTTGAAAATTTTCGCCAAGGCAATTTGCTCAAGGTCATTATCTTGACTCAGGGACAGGATTGGGAAGAGAGCCCAGGTCTTTGCAGCTCTCCCCTCCTATTGACATTCTGTAGAGTTCTAGTAAAGCAGATGTTTATATATTCAGATTATACACCATATTATAATGGAGAGAGTGATCAGAATTAATTTGAGAGGAGATAAAAGCTGGCCCTGCAAAGTTTCATGGTCACTTTGTGGGAGTTTCTGGAGTGAGATTGACCCAGATCAGAAGGAAGGGTCCATGTTGCATGGGAGCACCTAGACAAACTATTCCTGCCTTCACAACACTTTTTCTTTCACACTGTCTTTGGATCAGCTGCTGGGGCTGTATGGGCACAGCTGAGAGAGTGGGTGTAATCTGGCACCAATGCACACAGAGCCCTGAGATGAGCAGACCTGAGAGCTAAACCCCCAGGCTGCCAGCTGCACTGAGGAAGAGTGAGCCAGGTTGATTGTAGTTCCTTTGCACTGTAGTTCCTACTGAAGGGTAGAAGAGTTTCAACTTATTAAAATCATCACAGTGAGAGGATTTCTCAGAGGACACAAAACTGTGTAAGAAACCAGTTCCCATCCACTTTCCTTAGGAAACAGGACAACTGTGTTATGTAATTGTGATTTCTGGATCAGTTTCAAGGCAAACCCAGGCAATAGTGTATTTCCATGTTCCACTATGAATAGGAACATTTTCTTATTTAGGACAGCATGTGTTTAAGAGTTTTCCAGCCTGAGAACACAGTGAAGTCCAGAGGTAAGCTGTCCTACTACAAGGAATTGAGAACATATCAAGTAGTGCAGCCTCCAGAGAGTTTTAAGAGCCAGTCTTCCAAGTGGGCTGCACATCATGATTTTCAAATCCCTTCTATTGGATTTGCAGAACCTGAACTTCATTGTAAACACCATTTTCATACCTCAAAGGTGTTCTAACAGACCTTGTCAAACTGAGTAATTATCTCAAATTAATTCCTGGGTAATTTATGCCTCTGCTCTGATTGTAGTAATTTATTTTCTAGTTTTGCTATCAGAGGTAAAATATTCCTCACTCTGTTTTAGAATTAAAGCAGAGGAGAGAGATGAGGCACACAAGTTTTGCTCAAATCAATGAAAAATGGACTCTAAATTGGTTTTTTGAGAATCTTCTCTGTCTGTATGATTGTCAAAAGGTCCTGGATTCTGTATGGGCAACTGCTGATGCTAATAGCATTGTTGCACAAGTGAAGCAAATTTTAGTCACTATGTCTGTACTGTATGTATTAAGCCTGGGAAGCTGACAGATACGAGCTTCAAATACATGTAATTTCCTCAAGAATCATATGTAGAATCCTGAATTAAGGCTCAGAAATGCACTTGATTGCTATGTGGAAATGTTGGTCACTCCTGAATTAATGCTTTTGAATAAGCAAATGGTTAGGTATGAAAAGAAAAAAAAACCAAACACCACCAAACCCTGAAATTTGTGTTTCACGCTTCAAGTGACCTGGCCAAGTGTGCCTAGATTACCTTTTAAAATCAAATGCCCATGATGCATCTCCCAGGGTCCTGTAGTATGAATGCTAAAAGGATTAAAACCAGCCAGGTCACACAGCTTTATTTCACTCTTTACAAGTACCATGTTAAATCCACAACTTTATACCCTTTATTTACATAGACATGGGTACATGGCAGGAAATTACATAATTTAACCTGTGCTATGAAGTAAAATACCCCTTTGTGTTCTGCTTTGGAGCACAAGAAACTGTATTTTCTTCAGTTCTTTCCTACAAAGGTATTTTTCAGGATAATTAATAACATACCAAAAATGTTACAAAAGCAATACAACAATGATATAAATATTGAAAACTGCTTTGTACTAACTGCTTAAGTAAACACAGTCTATCCATACTCTCCTTTCTGAACACTGCAGCATTGTTTGAAGGCAAAAGAAAATTAGGGGGCTATTTTGATGTTTGTTATGCAGTTCTCAAACCTGTAACAAGGTACCCAATCTAGACAGAAGGAGAATGGAATGAACAGGGCAAATGATAAATCAGCATAACTAGTAATCAGTTCACTAGATTTTCAAGAACGAGTTAATGATTTGAAATGTCATTAACAGATCTAAAGGCTTCTAAAATGCATTTCAAATAGTCCTTTAAGATCATCCTCAGAAGAGATGGCAGAATTCTGAAGACAAAGAAAAGATGTTTATGAAGTTCTGTGCAACTTTTATAACCAGTTAAGCCTAGCTCTTTCTGTTTAAACAGGATGAACGTTAAGCACCAGAATGAGAGGTTATGGTCTGATTCAGATTGTAATTTCCAGAAAGATTGTTTTGTATCTCTTGAATCTCCTTCCCTCCCCGGAAGCCTCTCCGACATCCTCCCTCAGTATCAGCCCAGCTCAGGCAGGCAGGGTTGGTGGTGTTGCTGGCCCCACTCAGAAATATGCTTCATCATCAGTTCAATCATGGCACTAGTGTGCTGTTAACATCAAGGAAAAAGCCAGGTGTAAGTAATTATTTTGGAACTGAATACATCTAGGTTCCGTGGTGTAAGATCTACTGACACACTATAGTCCCAAGGTCACTTCAGCAGCAGATGTTACAGATGCAAAACAACTAGATAAGTAGTTCAGCTTATGTTCCTGCTGTTGAAAGTGTCTATTTTTCAATCAACATACTTTCTAAGGCACTGCCCAAGTTAGTTTTAAATATCTCAGTGAGGATGAATGGAAGCCTTTGCGCAGTTACTCCACACACTATCAGAAACACCAAATTAGAGAAGTCTAAACTACTTACTGATTCTATCTTGTCATCTCTGTGCATGTTATGACCTAATTTTGTCTTCTACAATCTTGTGCTGTTTTTTGTAAATGTCCATGCAAGGAACAGCCCTTTGTATTTTTTGGTGCCAAACGAAAAAACTACTGTTTTGCATTACAGCTCACAATGCTTAGCAGAAGAGCTTCCTTTAAGATTTATCTTGGCCTTTCATCTTTATTTTTGGCCTGCAGAAAAAAAACCCACATTCCAACAAAGTTAGCAGTGCAAATTATTCAGCTTTCATTAACACATAGTTCATAATCTCTGCCTTTGCAGTTTCTCCCAGTAACAGAAGTAAATTACAGCTGCTACAATATAGTGTTGTTTTAACTCCATCCAAATTGTGGAAAAGTTATTAGCTTTCCCTTTTTCTTAGCAAAAGAGGAAAGGCTATTCAGTGAAGCAAAAGCTACTAGAATTAAAATTTACTAGAGGAAATACAATTCATAATTAAGCCAGGTTACTCATGGCCACAGCTGCAATATGAATAGTATTTCAAGTGTATTAGCCTGACAGGAAAATGGGCATTTCTAATTTATTGGAAGGCCACTTGCCATACAAACTTGGCATAGGATCTGTAAGGGGTAGAGGACATGCGCCAAACTTCCAGAAGTCCATAGAGTCATTCAGCCCAAAAGCGCTGTCAACATGGAGTCCAGCTCCCTTAATAACATCATGTGCCTCAAACCCTTCAGCTGCCACATTTTGCTCCAGTGTGCCTGATGTCTCCCTTGCACACACATTCGCTGCTGCCAGGCAGATACGCTTTAGGGCAAGCAGCTGAGGGAGTCACACACTGAGCCCTCACCCACAGTGGTGATGCTCGCAGCAGGATATTGCTCTAAGACCAGCTCAGTGACAAGAAATTTCTTCCTGCAAGGAGGGCTTGTGCAGCCTGTCAGAGTTTTGCTAGCTCTGCCTGTCCCAGAGACAGGCTCCCACATGCATCACTACGCCAGGAAAAACACACTCTACAAAAAAGGCTGATAAAATATTACAGTGTAAACACACAGCTGCAAAGAGGCAAAAAAAAAGCAGAGTAGCATTTTAACTAGGCAGATAAATGGGCTCTTATTAGAAAATTAATTGGTGCTCCTAGAAAAAATAGTTATTTCTCAGTAACAAGGACATTCCTCAATAAAGTGGACTGTGGTGTAAAGCAAGCAATTTAGGGCTGTCTCCTCATCCATCTGATTCAACAGCATTTGCTAAATGTCAGCATTTTTGCTAGCAGCCTTTTCAGTAGCCATCAGAGTGGTAACAAATCCTACTTCCCCAGCTACAAACAAAGCACAGACTAGGGCAGTGGGGAGGTGGCTGCTGAAGGGAGAGAAAAAAGCTATATTTAAACAGTTGTGTTTGCTTTTCTGTAAAAAAAAGAAAAAAAGAAAAAAAAAACATCTTGGAGATGGAAAGCTGCCTGTGGAAAATGTGCTTAAGTTGATGCAATATAGGAAACACAGCATCAGAATTTACATGAAACTGAGCTCAAGATCCAAACAGGCTTGCAATATCTCTCTGAAATAAAACTGGGCTTTTACTATACTGGATACATTGTAGAATACATGCATGTGGCAATAATATCCTCATTGGTGCCGGGTGCATCACCACAAGCATTTGTGAGAGGAACTCAATAGGACATGTGATCTTAAGATGTTTTGTTGGAGACGGCTGATTCAGTGTGGCCTAGACTGGCAATGAGGAAAAGCAGGGTGATGTCCTTGCCTAGATTAAATGAACTGGATAATTTCTGTATAGCTCAAGCAAGTGATTAGTTGCACCACAAAGCTTGCTACTGAAACTGGTCCTTAGCTGGCATGCAGAGTAAAAGTTAGGGTCTGAGGCTGTGCTTGCTGTCTCTTTGGTATGAAATCTGTGTGACTTGAGGTCAGAATAAACATGGCTCAGCTCAGACATGGGACACAAAGTTGTATTTGACAGGGTCATGTTAGCCAGAGTTCACAATACAGATGTAAAGTCCATTTTATTATTTTATGTTCACTGGGGAGTGATGCATGCAGGTGAGTACGTAAGGACAGGTAGGTCAGGTGATACCTGATTGAGCACAAAGCTTTTTGGCATAAAAACGCAGTCAAATTTTTGGAACAAATGATAACCAGCAGAAAGGATTTAGTGCAGATCAGCACTCTGCACTGAGTGGCTCTACTGTTTTCAGTCTAACCCTGGGAGCTAGATTAAAGCTGGATGCCTTGTGTTATCAGGCTGTATCTCATGAAACTTTTCCATGCTGGATTCCTGCAGAGCAGGATGAAGCCATGGGGACTGCACACCAAATTCCACTGAGATATGTGGCCCTGCAGAAATCCTGGGTGCTGTTATTTTGGCTCTACACCAAGCAAACTATTCATGCCCTAATGAAAGCGTAGCTGGCTGGAGAGGTAGACAAGGATGGAAAGCTCCTTCTGTGGCAAGATGGTTTCCCTGTATCTTTCAGAAAGCATGTGCCATTTTCCAGGAATACATATAGTGCAAATTGGAGCATTTCTAGCCCAGGCCAGTGGTTGGTGCTCTCTGAAATTGAAGTAGCAAAAAAAAAATGTGATGATAACCCTTTGGCCAGCTCACTTGCTCTTTACACCAGCGGAATTTCTCAAAAGTTTTGCCTCTGTGGAATAATAGAGTCTTGATGAGTCTTAGTGACCACTAGTCATCTTGTATTGTCCCTTGAGCTGCACAGGCTGGATGGAGGGAGTCATACATTCCCTTTCTCTCCTTACGTAAAGGCAGCATCAACATACAGGCTGCCTCTCTGGCAGGGGGGATGAGCATTGCCCTGCCTTGTACCCCCAGCCCTGCCTACACCAAGGGCAAGCTAACCTGCCAGCTTGAGAGGTGGGAAATGGAAATGCTTTTTGCTTTGGTCACTATTTATCAATTAGGCCTAAATTCAGAGTGACTGGCAGTGGAATAGCTTGCTGGGAGGGGGCCCCTAGGGCTCTACAGTCACTATCTGGACTTGGCACAGGGCTGGTTCCTGCAGAGGAACAGGCGTCCCACCACCAGCACAGACTGTGCCGGTCAGGAGGGAAGCCAAAGATGCCTGTGAAATCCTGGTTAAAAGTGTGTCACTTGGGTTTAAAATACTGTTGGGAATATTAAGCTTGAATCACTGGCCAGTGGTTGTTGAGGTGTGCTGGTGAGGCAGCGTGAGAAGGTCATGCCTCCATGCATAGCCTGCAGTTCCCTTCAACTTTTGAAACCTCAAATCCAGCACTTCACCTGTGGTGTTCTGTGGTGTTTTGTTAGCTGTGTAAAAGTGAGCGTCCTTCAAACTGAAAAAGAATCTAAAACAGTACCTCTGCTTGAATTCTTTTTTAACTTGACAAGTTTATACTTCTATCTTAACCACCACTATTTTTACTTTTACACTCCTAGATTCAAAAGATCCTGACTTTGGAGGAAAAAGACAAATCAACATAAAGTTGTTCTTTCCCCTCTGTATGATAAGCCTGTTGCACAAATCAGTGCATTTCTTGAAGCACACAAAAATTATTGCTTTTCACATAATTCAAGCAAAGGCTCTTCTAATATGGGGGCAATTGTAACACAAAATAATTATGTCCATAGAAATTAAAATCTTGAAAAATTAAATGCTCAGATCCTAAATGACATACTGCAACCACATTTGAAACAGTCTTGTTTCATCATATAACAGCTACATAATTAGGCTAAGTCTTTCACACTTTCTCTTTGAACCCACAAGATTTATTTACCAGAAAACATTCTATAGATATGCCCAGCAAATGTTTAGAGAAATGTTAGTAACTAAATTCAAGGCTTAAATACAGAGATTCTCTCTTCACAAAGTACTGGCTTCTATTAAAACTGCAATACTTCATCCCTTGCAGCCTCTTTGAATCCTCTGTTTGACATTTTGAATGCACCATGCAGGCTCTAATACACATTACACAAAAAGAGCTATTATAGAAGTCCTGACTTTTTCTTGTTTGCATGACAAAGAAGGAATGGCAAATCCTACAATTGGACCAGATAATCACTCTTCTGTGAAAAGCCTACAATCCACATCCTCTGTTTTCTTCTTAGCTGAGCTTCAACTCTGTTTGGTCAATAAGTTTATTTTATGTGTGAAGCCTATAAATCATCTTCCAATCCACATTGGACAGTGAAGAGCCCTGGTAGGTCAGACATCAGCCGCAGAAGAAATCACATCCAGATCCAGGAAAACTGGGTGCTGCTGGAGCAATCTGACATTTTCATTTCATGTTACTGTGGTTCTCTGAAGAGCCCCCACTGCACAGTAGGACCACTCTCTGGAGTGAAGACTAACTGAATAAATAAAAGTTTACAGAATCAGATCTTCTGACATGATAGACCATTACAAATCCATGACCTGCAGTATTATCCAGATGACTGTCACAATATAAACATAATGTTCACTGCTGGAACTGCATTATAGAGCATACCTGAACGAAACTTTGTCAGCTCCCTGAATGTGGCTTAGATGCAGTTTGCTATCCAAACCTCCAAAGTGGTTCATTGTGTGACTGCACCCATGAGAATCAGAAACGTGCCATTTAGCTGGGGAAGCAGCCTAGAGGGAACAGCCGAGTATACGGAGCCTTCCTAAGGGGCTGAGAAAATCACAGAGATTTCACGAAAAAGCTTCCCTTCTCTTATTCACAAGAGCAAGAGTTTTTGTTGTGAGATGAAGTTGAGGCAGTCAAATGAAGTGCTTATTTTCCACTGCTACCTGTGCCTTCTGAGTGCATATAACAGAAAATATTTATTTGTTCAGAGGAAGATGCTGCACAAAGAGGAAGATTAAAGAATATGCTGCCTTGGGTCATCCACAGACTGTTAGTTTATATTCCATGTTTCCATTTTAGCCTTAAAATTCAATTCAGATAAATAAGGTGCCCTATTAACATCTTATGGAGACTTTATCATGTTTAAGGAGACAGGTTTCTTAAAAGGTTGTAAGACAAAACAAGCAGTAAAATAAGTGTTTAATCAGGTTCTTTCAGACAGCTTTTTTGCCTTCATTTGTGTAAAAAAAAAAAAAGCTGCTTTGGCTGATGCTTGTTTTATTGAGGGATGAACCACAACGGGGTGCTTTTGTACAAGTACATTATACCAGGTTTTCCAGCTAGACTTTTCTCAGGGCATATCACTCAGCCTGGAAACTGAATGAAACTGCATCAGTTTTGATTCAGTCATAGAGATGTATAAATTCCAAAGATCTTTTGATGGTAAAGATGTTCCTGTGTATGCTCAGGCCTTTCTATACTTGTTACTGCTGGAGAAGATGAGAATCTGCCCCCAGTGCCATGCTCCTTCAGACTTTAATCAATCATGATTTTTTTTTTCCCAATTCATTTCTTCTGGGATTGGTTTCAAAAATATGTTTCCACTTTTTATGCTAGCAAATTCTAGGGAAGCAAAGGATGTGAGCTTTAAGTTTAAAGGTTGACTTAAAGACAAACGAGTGTGTGTCCCGTGCCCCTGTCCCCCCCCAAGTGTCCAGGATGGCTTTCTCTCCAGAGACATCTCTCTCTTGTGATGGTTAATAGCATTCAAAACATCCATATTACTCATCCGTGTTGCAGAAGAGCAGAGTGGGTTCTTGTGTTCATGAAAGGTGATCTACCTTTATATAAAGCCTTCTTCTTTTAAGCACAAGTATTATTAAACCCACAAGAATCCATAAAGAGTGATGGGACATTTTTTTAAAATGTCAGGCCTGTACATCTTTCACCTTCTGTGATTCAGAAGTGGCGTAAAAGGCCATAAACCATTCAATTGCTGTGATTCACTTCCCAGATTCATGAGCTTGATACAAATATCCAGAGATCAAAGTGGTACCTATGCCCCCCAAAAAGGTTTTAAATGATTTTTTAATGCTTGCCATAAAGATGGACTCTTATCTAAAGCATTCTTCTACTGATTGATATTGGCTGTTTCAGGTATAAATTCCCCTGTGGTAAGGATTGACCCTTCCTTTAAGAATCATATGTTGCAGTACATAAAGCAATGCACTCTGCAGATGTGTTTCTTCCCTGACCTAGGCTGAACATAAGACACTGCTCACTCATGGGTTTTCTGGGCAAAAGTCTACAGGGAATTAAAAAAGGATAGGAACTTTTTTCCTGACAAAGAATCTGGAAGCCACCCTAAACCTTGTATTAACTTTGCGGTAGATGAAGGTGTTAAACTGGCATGTGTCTACCAACAGGGAATTGATCCTTTTAAGTCCTCTGCTTCATCCCCACTTGTGGAATTTGTTGTGCCAGTGGGACGAAGCTGGCTATAAAACCACAGTGCAGGGGATCTCCATCCCACTCAGGCAGCCTGCCACCGCATCTCTGCCGAGAGCAGCGCTAGGGAGATTCCCCCCTTCATCTCTGCCGGGCAGGCAGCTGTTTTGCTGACAGAGGAGGATGGATATGAGCATCACCCAGATGCTCTGCACGCTCTGCATGGTCATCACAGTTCGAGCATTTTCCCAGGAAGTATTCAAGGAGATGTTGCTGAAGCAGCTGGGGCTCTCTGAGGTCCCTAAACTTCATAAGAGAGACTTGGTGGATCTGGTTATCCCAGAGCACATAAAGAACAAATACATCTCCATGCTGAAGCGCCAGAGGGTGAAGCGCCGAGCTTTGCCAAGTCTGGCTGGCATCCTCAGAGGAATCCCTGGCAATGCAGGTAATGTTTCTGCCATCGCTGTCGGGATCTTGCAAAGCATTGTGCCTCTGCCGGGGGAAGATGCCCATGTTTGCCAGGCTGGCTGCAGGATGAGAAGAGGCAAACCCACCAGGAAAAGGGGGTTTGGGTATGCCTCCAGACCTGAACTAGGTAGAAAAGGTACATGTAATGGCATCTTAAAGATTAACACGTGCTAGTAACATCTTGCACGTTAAGAGGGGGTCCAACAGTCCTTGGGTGGACAGGTTGCTGCTAGAGCTTGATAGAATTAAAAAGCCTTGGTACTCAGGAAACATCTTGGGCAGGTGGAAAAAAAGATGTTAAAAAAAAAAAAATAGTAGAGGATGCAGACCTTGCAGATTTTGGGTCAAAACTCCAGAAAATCCTTTAATAGAAATCACACCTCTTTGAGGATGTTTCACTCTTGTCAGTCTTTTTTTTTCTTCCCTGGGAAAAATATAAAGGAGGAAATCAGCTCTACAGACAAAATAGGGTCTGTACAACACATAGACTTTTTTTCAGTTTCAAAAGATGTACATACACCCTGGGTAGCAAATGAAAGCAGTTTCTCATTGCAAGAGCTACAGTTTCTTGCTTTGATGCCCAGTACTGGCACAGAGAGATGTCTGCTCAGTCTAGGGGCAACTTAGGGGATATCTTTCTATTGCCTCCAGGTTGCAGAGGCTGGACATATGAGAAGAATTTGGGTATTTTCAAGACATTTATTCAAGTATGCATTAGAAAAGATGTGTTTAGTGGCTGTCACTGTCACGAGAGCTCCATGTGGAAGCACGGATGAAGTGTGTTGTGATAATAACTGTGGACAAAGCGTGGGAGTCTTGCTCACCAGTATGGCAGTGACAGGCTGTGTATTTTGTTCTCAATGTGTACAGGTATGACAGGAGAAATCTTCTACACTGACACTGCCACACGCCAGAACCTAGTCTTTGACATGGAGGGAAGAATACCTAAAAACAGTGAAGTTACAATGGCTGAACTGAAACTCTTCAAAAAGCCTCTGGACAGAGCAATCCTGCCTGCCAAGCAGTCTCACAGGCCTGTCTCCAATGCCAGAGTCAGCGTGTACTGGGTGCAACGGCAGCATGATGGTACCAACAGGACCTCCCTCATAGACTCCCGGTAAGAAAGGGACTGTTGTGAAGGCAAGGCTTGGGTTATGGGGTACGAGTCCTCTGTACTGGGTTTGGGTGTCATATGTTTGTGCTTCTGGTCAGTCTGATGGGGTTACATCTGTAGAATCAGGCTTTATAGACTCTTAAGAATGAATTCATGAGAGCAGCTGTTAGGTTAAGACTGTAATAAATGACAATTCATTGGAATAATACATTTCTGTGTTGAACAATGCTGTGTGCTGCTAGGTCTTCCCTTCTACAAACCTCCACCTGGTTCACTTTTTTCTCTCTCTAACTCACAGGGGGTACTGGCTGCTGGTATTCTTTCTTTTGTTTGTTTCCTTAGCCAGTTTAAAGAAGTAAATAATGCAAAAAGCATCTGATTCTGTAGCCTTGAGCTCTGTAGAAGTTTTACAGCTCTTGACAGTAGAATTAACCACCAACCAATTTTCTGAGGTGGTAGAAACTCATGGCCCTAATATACCTAGGACAGGAGCAGGTGGAAGTAGCAGTTTACAAGATTCTCCCTGCTAATACTGAGACTGCATATAGTCCTGCACTGCCATAGGACTGTGTGAGCATGCACAAAGGGATTTATTTAGTTCTTCAATGTCTGATATACCTGCATGCTTCTTGTTGAAGTCTGAGTTAATTGCCACATGTGCTTGCCCAGAGCACTCAGCAAAAATTGTCGTGTAATCAAGGCACATGACAATCTATAGGAAGCAAATTATTTATTCTGCTGCATTAACAGTGCTGTGAGCCCAGGCTCTACTTAATGGGGTTTTTTTCTAATGCCAAACTCCTGTCACACAGGCTGGTTCCTCTGCGTGACTCGGGCTGGAAGCACTTTGACGTGACACAGGCTGTGCATTACTGGCTGCGAAACAACAGGCAGGAGCCAATGTTCCTGGAGATCTGGATTGAAGGAGAAAGGGTAGGCACCCATGCCTCAGAAATGGCCAAAGCTGTGCGTTTCACATCTCAGGACCCTAAGGACAAAGCCCTAAGCAAACCTGAACTGGTGCTTTATACCCTCAACTTGGAAGACTATGGGTATGTATGAAACCTAAATCTGTAACGTCGCCAGTGTAACTTTGCCCCTGAATTGTTGTGCTGTGTGTGTCAAGCCAGGGTGTGCAGTTCTTGCCCTCAAAAAGAAACTGCTGCAAAGAGAAGAGTTTGAAAGTTGCTGCTGAACCACACCTCTCCTCTTCCCTTATTTGTTGTCTGAATATTCAAATGAAACCCAAGAGTGGTCAAAGTTTTCACATCTCAGGGCTCTCCTGTGCTGTCAGCAAGGGGAAATTATTTCTCCTGCCTCCCCATTTTTCAGTTATGGCATCGGTTCCTTTTTCTCCTTTGTGGTGCAGGGGCCCTGGGGATTGCAAGGAGGAGGCAATGACGAGGAAGTCCACCTGCTGCCGGCAGAAACACTATGTCGACTTCCACAAGCTTGCCTGGACGCAGACCTGGATCATTGAGCCAGCAGGGTACCAGGCTTACCAGTGTCAGGGGGGCTGCCTGCAGCCCCCCAGCCTGCTGCAGCACTTGGGCTATGGGAAGCGTTCCTGCACCGTGGCAGAGACTGCCCCACTCCCCGTGATGTACCTTATCAAGAGGGGCAACCGCACTGAGGTTGAAGCAGCTGAGTTTCCCAACATGATCATTAAGAAGTGCAGCTGTGTTACAGACGGCATGGTGCTGGTGTGAGATGTGGACAGCAAGCTAGGGACCAGTTGCTCTCATGGAGGGGGTGCAATGTCTTCCAGTCCCTTGCTTCCCCACAGCCCTGCCCAGAGGCACCTGGGGCCAGCGATAAAGGTCTGGAAGGACTCCCAGACACCTGCCTGAAAGCGTAGACAGTGCCTGGGGCTGCAGCTCTCCAACACACCCCATTACCAGCAGAGAGGGTGCAGCACTTAAAGGCACTGTCCATATAGGTGGGCTCAGAGGAGCATCTGTCTTCACACACAACTTTGTAAGGGGTACCTGTGGAACCTAATGTTCCTCTGAGCTCCCTCGATGACAGCCAAATTTAATTGAATTTGATGGAGCTGCATCCTATTTATTTTAGTTCCCATCACAGGAGTGTTGGAAACAGCTACAGGCAAAAGAGGAGTGTTCATTGCCAGGTGAAGAAGTCGTGTGGGCTTAGATTTTCATTCTTACACTCAACAGTGTTTCATAAGTTTTGGCCCGTGTCTGTCCAAGTTGTGCTTATGGTGAACTGTAGAGCAGAAGCACTTACATATATATATATTCTATACATACATATACATATGTATATGAAACCCTGTATGTATTGTCTACACACATGTTGGATGTATACATCTTGTCTACATACCCACATATACGTATGTAAAATTGTCTAGATCTCACAGGAACATATATATGTGCATATGTATCATATGCATATATACACATATACATGTACATAAAATACTGTCTGGAATTCAAAGGATTATATTTTTGGCTCCTGCACCATGAGCTTAGCACAATTTTAGGCAGAATTTAGAGTCCTGAAGTCAACGGGAATATTAGGATGTCAGTTAGCTCACAGGAATAACGGTTGGTAGAACCAGGCCACTATTTTTCTGGCTGCGTATTACAGTTATTTCAATTTAGAGATATTTTCCAAGTCTTGTGCACTTTCAAACTCAAGAAAACAATAAAATATGATTATTAAAGTAGCTGAATGTTTGCTTATATATGTTCTTAGGCCTAAAAGTAGAGGGGAAAAAAACTGTCACATTTCAGACTGTGCCCCAGTGCTCAGGTCCTGTAAGCACACACACAAGAATGGCTTTTCTCAGTTCCTTGTGTGATTCTGCCTACTTCTGGTAAAGCTTATCTACTCAGGCAGGGACTGGGACTGGGCTGAACTGGTGGGTGGAGAAGAGCCCACACCTCCAACACTTCTCCCTGAGCTGCTGCAGAGTTTAAACCATCATTTTCTTAAAGCAAAAAAACTGGAAATGTGCTTGAGAGGCCAGAGGTGATGCTCTCCATGTGAGCTGTGGCATTACAGTGCCAGAACTTGCAGGCAAGCAGCTGGTGCTGTAATGCAGAAAGAAATGTGTGAGCTGCCACCTACTTTCTCCCTTCCAAGGAGAGGCATTCCTTATAGATATCTGACCGACACATCTGCTGGAGAAGTGCAGTGACAACGTGATTTAATCCCTTTTTGAACTATACAGAACTGCTGGCCAGAGTGCCACCAAATATAATGATTTCCACACTGTGTCAGACGCCTCTCCTCGGTTTGCAGCCTGCCGAGATACCACCTGTGGCTCTAGGGATGAAGTGGTCACTGTTGTCCATCTCCGTGGGATGAGGCATGGGCTGAACTCACAGGCTGAACCTGCTGCTGGCAGGAGGACTCCAAAACAAGTTTGCCTAGCTAGACAGAATGACTGTGGGCCATGGACCAGGTGAAAAACGGGATTTGCTGGACTCTGCAGTGGCTTTGGGTCATTCATCAGCAAGGCTGAGATGTCAATTATCCTTTGCTGCCCTGAAAGACCCCAGGTCTGAGGTCAGCAAGGCAGCCCCGCTGTACCTCGTCCAATGGGTGAGCTGGCATCTCTCTCTTGTTCAAATGCCTGTGGCAAAAGGAAAGCTTTAAAGAGAAGAGGAAAAAGGCAGAAGCACACTCACCATTCACCAGCAATGGGTTATAGCAGACCAGATCTGGCTCCTCTTGCTTTTCATCTGGCTCCCTTCACTCTGTTTTCTTGCAGACGCAAGATACACAACAGTGAATGAACAGTGGGGCTGTGTGACAGCTGGGAGATGGGGAAAAGGGGAGGCAGTGGCCAAGAAGACCAGGTGGTGTTGTGGTTATTGCAGTGCAGGGACAGGGCACAAATTTGTGAGTCATCAAGCCCTGCCAGGCCCATTGATACTGAAAATGTCAGCAAATAAAACTAAGACTGTTTTGGAGTTTTAGAAACCTAATACCCTTTATTAGGGCTGGGCAACATGAGGGAGCAATCTCCATCAATTGTGTGCAGTGAGACAAGAATTGCAACAGGACTTATTTCCAACTCACATGCAAATAAATTCTCCCAGAAATATCTGTTACTTTCTAAGGACTCATTTTAATATTATTATGAAGTTCACAACAGCCAAAATTCTTACTGATTTGGAGCTGTATCCATCTCTCTGCCCAGCCTTGCCTTTTAAGATACGTAGAAACTCCAAACAGAGATGATTACTGAAGCAGACAAACCTATTCCTCACAGATCACACTGCACACAAGATGTTATGATCTCCAAAGTATGAACATTGCCTGGGAAAAAAACACCATTTTAAAGAAAACATTAGAGGGACGTTGTGTCTGACTCTCAAAGAACACAATTGCTTGGATGAAATTCAACTGTACTTTAGCTAAAATCAAAATGCTCCACTTTGAAATGTTCCACTTCGAGAAGTTTCAAAATGTTCCACATGTTGTATCACTACCACCAGCATGAATATTTATTTATTGCTAAGGGAGATGCACAGATGTCATGGCACCTCCCTCAGCATCACTGCCCGTCTGCATTCACAGCCCTTGTGCCCAGGGGTGGTGCCACGTGAGGCCATGAGGCCAGTGGTGAGCACAGAGCAGAGGCCTGGGGAAGAAGTGACTAGTAGAAGGCTATCACACAGAGCCTAGTGGCTACACACTAGGCTGCACATCACTAACACCCATGTCTGGCACGGCACATCTCCATCTCTTCGTGCCCACAGTCTGTACCCCATCCCTTCCCAGGAACTGCATTGCATGAGGGGCCTCCTGGGGGCACTTCCAGCATTACACAGACCCTCCCTATCCTCTCTCTGTGCACACCACTGTCATCTGTTAAGGTGGCTGAAAAATTACACTTCTTAATTAAAAATTGACTGGTTCTGCTATTATCTCAATATGCTGGATGCTGCCTTTAACCCACATTTAGATTGAAACTCCCTTACTACAAGAAGGACACTGAGGTCCTGGAGCGTGTCTGGAGAAGAGCAACCAAGCAGGTGAAGGGACTGGAGAACAAGTCTTACAAGGAGTGACTGAAGGAACTGGGGTTGTTTCATCTGGAAAAAGGGAGGCTGAGGGCAGACCCTATCACTGTCTACAACTGCCTGAAAGGAGGTTGCAGAGAGGTGGAAGTTGGTTTCTTTGCCCAGTTGATAGGTGACAGGATAGGTGATAGGTGATAGGTGAGGGAACGGCCTCAAGCTGTGCCAGGGCAAGTTCAGATTGGGCATCAGGAAAAATTCCTTCACCAAAAGCATTATTGAGCACTGGAAGAGGCTGACAAAGGAGGTGGTAGAGTCCCCGTCCCTGGAGATGTTTAAAAGACAGGTAGATTAAGTGCTTAAGGATATGTTTTACTAGTGGACAGATACAGCTGGACTTGATGTTCTCAAAGGTCTTTTCCAACCTAGTGATTCCATGATTCTGTGATCCCTGCTTTTGGAGAGATTGGACATTGTTCCTCAAACCCCAGATGGCTTTTCAGTGAAAATGCAGCAGGCTTGGAGATCAGGCTGATGTGGGGAAGGCTGTGGATGAAAATTGTCACATCTGGGGCTTTTTCAGACATCAGCTGGTGCTGGAGGAAATTATCTCCTGGCCTCTCATCTTCAATCCAGGCTGCATTTGTTGTGATACCGTCTGTGTGCTACCTTGCTGCTTTTATATTAGTAAAACTTGTAACGCATGCAAAAGCTGTCAAGCTGTCATGTTCTCCTTTCTTTCCAAGTGGCACCATGGTCACTGAGGAAAGGCAGAACATCTTATGTTCTACCTGGCAGCAGTAGGATTCAGCATTAACATTTTTGCTACGCTGTGAAAAAAAAATCAATGGAAAAGCAGTGCAGCAGCATAATGTACCACATCTAAGGAGAACCTCCTAAAAAAAATGTGAAGGTGTTTTAAGGCAAAACCAGTGTTAAAACATTGGGCATCCCTCTGCACTACTGAAAGCAGAGAGCATCCCTGTGGTGCTTAAGGAGGAAGAGGTGTATGCTGTTCGCATTAAGGTTCTTCAACAGCCCTGTTAGTCCCACACTTAAAGTTAAGCTGTTGTGTAAGTGTTTGTGGTGGTTGTACCTGAGTTAAAGCTCATCACTAATGTGAGCACTGACCTGTCCTCATGGTATTGCTCACAAGATGATCTCTGAGGTCCTGTGCTATTTAATGGAGTTGGACACAGGGAAATCTATTGGTCTCACAAAAGCTTTTCTTATGAGAGAGGGTTGGGAAGACAGCAGGACTTTCTCCATTACAAAATCACAGAATCACCGGGTTGGAAGAGACCCATCGGATCATCGAGTCCAACCATTCCCACCAAACCCTAAACCATGTCCCTCAGGACCCCACCTACTCGTGCCTTAAACACCCCCAGGGAAGGCGAATCAACCACCTCCCTGGGCAGCATATTCCAGTGCCTAATGACCCTTTACGTAAAAAACTTCCTCCTAATCTCTAACATAAACCTCCCCTGGT
>WAAB01007891.1:183749-217472 GCA_013389865.1 Piaya cayana
GCTCCAGAGCCTCAACATCATTACATTTTAGGAGAGAAAACAAAGGTTTTAAGCTGTATTAAATGCCACTGCTGAGTTACATTGCCCTGTCTGACCCTTTCCCAGTTCCATTTGAACCAAGGCTGCTGTTCCATTTGCTTTCAAAATTGATAAGAAGTTGCAGCTTTACCCTGCTGGTGAGACCTTATTTCCTCTCCCTCTCTTTCCCACCCCCACCCTCCCCCAACTTTGCATTTCACAAACCCCTACTGAGAGTGTCTGACACTTCGACTTTCAGGGCAGCCTCCCAACTGTCGGTGTAGGTGGAAACTCAGATGTACAATCCACATCCCCCACAAAGTGATAATCAGGAGAGCTCCTCAGCTTTGGCTCTTTGGCTGGGAACAGCTGGAGTCTGGGAAAGGGAAACCCGCAGACAATGGAAAGGAGGAGGGGGACATCCCACAGGATTTTGATATTTTTAGAAGAGCATCTTAACAGTCTCAACATCTCCTAGTTTTTGCCATGAATTTAATGTGCAGTTAGCACCCATGCAAAGTGCTAGATTTGTAGCCAGGGCTTGAACTCCTGTCCATTCACAGAGCAGCTGTCAGAGAACTGCATGGACATCAGTGCATTTCAGAATAACACAGAATAAAAAGCTATTCATCACTGCTGCCTTCTGATCTATGCCCCAGGGGGGAAAGGCACTCCTGAGCTGCATGGGTGCTGGGAGTTCCAAAAGCTAAACCAGCACATACAGAACAACCATGACAAGAAGCACTAAGTATCCTGGAGATCCTGGGTGCTGGAAAGTCATGTCATCAGCCCACGGCACTCAGTGTTCTTCTTGACAATTGATCGTAGAATCATAGAATCACTAGGTTGTCAAAGACCTTTGAGATCACCAAGTCCAATTGTACCTGTCCACCACCACTAAATCATATCCTTAAGCAGTTAATCTACCTGTCTTTTAAACACCTCCTGGGATGGTGACTTTATCATCTCCCTGGGCAGCCTCTGTCAGTGTCTGGTAACCCTTCTGGTGAAGAAATTTTTCTTTATTTCCAATCTGAACCTCCCCTGGCACAGCTTGAGACCATTACATCGGGTCCTGTTGCCCATCACTTGGGCAAAGAAACCAACTTCCACTTCTCTACAACCTCCTTCCAGATGGTTGCAGACAGTAATGAACCAGGGCTTTTTAAATTTTTTTTAAAGCTACTTAATAATTCTGGTTTTAAGGCACTCCTAGTGTTTATTCTTGTTTTTTCTGATTACATTTTTTTTCTTCTAATTTTCTCAGTTATGGTGAATCTGCCCCTCCAAAATCCTAAGTATCTGTGTCTCCTTTAAAAGTTTGTTTTCTGTTTTCTGAAAATGAATGCAATCAGGTTAAAACTGCTTCTCAGGTGACTGACAACGTCAAGTCCAGTGGTGTGATAAACGCTCACAAGACAAATAGGTAAACTGAGGCATGCGTCTTGTGAAGTAGCATTTTTTATTCATTTATTTGTGGTTGCAGTTGTGGGAGCAACTCCTTCTGGCAAACAGGAATGTGCTTAACCTTTGTCAAAAACCAAGTTTATATACTGTTTCTTTTCAAGGCAAGAACACCCTCTTCCCAAATTTACAACCTATCCCAGAGCTATTACAAGGCAGTTACTAGGCTACTTTTTACATATTTGATTTCTTTACGCAATCGGTTGTTTATATGTTCTTACATTCCTAAGCATATCTCGAACTGTACCAGAAAGATACCAGGAGATAACATTTCTCTTCTCCAAAGTACTCGTACAGCCATTTCTTAGTGAAAACCAGCCTATGCAATCATATTTTACGAGAGTGTCCCAAGCTCAATTCAGCAAGACTCTCCACCTTAATGCTGAACTTGCGTTTTGCAAAAACACGAGTAGTCAAACTCTCACAGTGGTCAACGATTGTCACACTCAGGTCTCAGCTAGTTACTTTATGCTGAATACATTACCACATGGGCCATAAGTCACCACCCATACCCACCAGACATCCAGGGATGTTTTTATTAAGCTGTGTCATGCTTCCAGCAGATGTTTCACAAGCCAGCTGGCTCCTTTTAAATGCCGTTCTTCTTTCTGTATGTCCCAGGTAGGTCTTCCAAGAGCTTCTTGTTTCCTTTCACACTCGCAAGTTTTATGCAATTCCCAGTTCCTTGTGTCTGCTTAAGAGACCCATGGCAAACACTGGGGAGAAACACTACACCCAGCACATGCTTCCAGGACACCAGGAGGCACATGCAGCTGCTGGGCCTGGATGCAGAGTGAGCACCTTGAGTGGTGTGAACTCCTGCCCAGCCTTTGGCAGTGGCAGAAGGCTGCGGAGCCTGCCCAGCCCAGCCTGGACAGCTGGAGGTCAGAGCAGCTGTCACCTCCCCACCTTCAGGTGCCATTATGTACCTTAATCTGCAAAGCCAGCCTAACAGCTGACCGAAAGCAAAGCAGGCTGAGGTGCCTGTGTTAACTAACAAGGAAGCAGTCTTTAACATCTCTGGTTGAATGTTTTGGAGGAACCTTTATGATTTAAAAATAGCATCCTCCTGAGAACAGGCATGGCTACAAACAACCCTTTTGAATTTCAACACTCTCCAGAAAGCAAAAATTCAGATAAGAATGAATTTCAGGTGAATCAAAATTGTTGCTTTTGTCTGTTTCTGGAATAAGCAGAACAATGCAAACGTGACCTAATGTCCCTACTCTGCAGCAGCTCCATACAGGTGTGCACCACCAGGTACAGCCAGGGCTTCCTGTCAGGTAGTTTATTCAGCAGGCTGAGGGTTTCATCTGCGCTGCTTGAACTGGACACATCCTCTGCTGTTAGCTCAGTGCCACCTACAGTAGCAATTGCAGAAGCTGTCAGGCTCAGAAAAGCAAAGGAAGAAATTGCTGCTCACTCAAACACTGGGGTGTTTTTTCAGTAACTCATTTGTCCGTGCTGCAGAGGACTGAGTAGCCAAGGAAAATGGGAAAGGAGCCCTTTGACCAAAGGCTGGCAGCTGTTGCTGTGTCTGCGGGAGACAATCTGTCTAAAATTTCACAAGTTATTTCTCTGTTGTTCAATTTAGTAAATGGGTAACCAATCCTAATCTTACAGTGCACTCATGAACATGAATTCTTCTGAACTCCTTACACCGCAAGGAGATCTCAAGACAGAAATTGTTACTGGAAATCAAAACCGCTGTTAAGCCAAGCCAGGTGGGGTTTTGTGGTATTTCTCTAAACATTTTTCTTCTGGGCTGGGATGAAACTTAGCAGCAGCAAACTTCTGGTCCTTTGTATCACAGAAAGAAGCCAGAAAAAAACAAAAAATAATGTGATTAGGTTTAACAATTAATCTCCTGTTTGGCCATATGGAATAACCCAGAGTGGTGCTTTGTGGTATTGATGCACTGAACAATCAGTAGACCAAAGGCTTGTTAGAAGCAGCACAGAAAGAAACAGTGCGCACAAATTCTGAACTTAGAACCAGAAGCGATTTCTTAACAAAGTGTAATATTTGGCCAGAGTACTGACCTGCTCTGCTCCCTGCTATTTTTTGTGTATCATATCTGCTTGTATTTCTTTCCAGGGTATAGATGGATCTATAGATAGAGGTGAGGATAAGCCCTCCCTGAGGTTTGAGCCAGTGTTTTCACTAATTAATCTTTCAGTCGGTAACTCTGAAATGCAACAGAAACATAAGGCAGTGCTCTAGATCTTCTAGATGCTGGAAATAAATGCATTTAAAACTGACACTTCAGGAGAATCCTGTGAAGTCACATCACTTGCTTGTTGAGAAGTGTTTGCGTGGGAGCATGAACCTTTTCTCTGGAAAGATGTTCAAAGTTTTGGTGCGCTTACAATGAGAAATGCTTCTGAAATCCAAAGCTACATCAATCCTTGGAAAAAGATACAGGCAGGGTACTGCAAACTCTGCATTATCATCAGGCACTGGACTAGGAAGATCACCTCTACCCTAAGCCATTCTGTTTTAATAGAAATGGCCCACACTACACTGGAATGCTTTCAATTTATATATTTTTTTTAAAAATGGTATTTGTTGAATTCTTCTCTTGTCCAGATTCTTAAGAAAGCTTCAAGCACTTCACCTACTTGTTTCTCTTCTGTTGAAGTCCGAGTCCTGTTTGTTGCCCAGCTGTTTCCTGAAGGATGCCCTTACTGGCTTTCAAACATGTGCAGTGTTTGTGACAGGACAGCCTTCAGCTGCATGAGCACACTTAAGCTCCTCTGTAGTACAGCAAGGGTAGCATGGGCCAAAAGTGAATGGGCCAGTTTAATGATGTGTTTTGGCGACAACTCCTCCCTAAATTGTTTCCCCTCACTGCTATTGCATTCTTGCTTCAGTTGCACCAACACTTACGTCAAGTGCTTTAATGCTACCAAACATCTTCTTATGTACTATATCATTTGTGGCATTTAAGTATTTGCTCATCATATAAACCAGATTTACCTAAGGAAAACCTGCAAAATGACTTTCAGATCCTATACATAGGTAAAAAGAGAATACTTTAATGTGCTTTAACAACTTAGCTCTCAAGTACCATCATTTATGTTTTCTAAAGCATCAAACAGATCCACATGTGCTGGGTTTGTGCTGGGTTTGTGTATAACAATGTAACACCTGCCTATCCTTCTCATAACTCCATGAGATGATGACGAAGCTTATCTTGTGGATGTGAGTCTAGAAGTTGGGGACAACTCAGTTGAAGATACCAAGGACTTTTACTGAACCACATCATACATGCTCACAAATAGGTAAACTGTCTCAAATCCATCTTGTGGGTAGGAAAACCATAGCACGTGCAGGGTTTCTGACTTGCCCAGACATCAGCTGCTCCATTAAAAATCATTTCATGCTTTGCAGTTCCTACGTGGGCCCTCAGCAGGGCCAAGCCCAAACTCCCAGGGACCCTGATCCATGCAAAACACCAGAGCTGCCAGCCACCTGGCAGGGAGGAGGTGGGAGTCAAGGACACCCTGCAGTCCAGGCTCACAATGACACCTGCTGGTGTAGAGCTGCTGTACCAGGGAGGGGAACTTGAACAGCCTCCCTCAAACACCCACCCACAACCCCACTGCCCTACAAAACAACACCCAGCACTGAGTCTACAGATGCTGCTATAGGATAAAGCGGCAGCACTGTGGATGTTTAAGTCCCTGGGAGACAATTCCGTTGCCTTTACCACAAAAATAAAAATTAAAACCCAACCTGAATTTCCCATTCAGTTTCCGATGATCATTCTGTATCTTACTAACCTACAGCAGCCAGCAAATCTATATTTTTTGATTTTTAATTTCTTAAGGATGTGATTCTCTCTTTTTCCTCAGATACCTTTCCAGAGCAAAATCAGTAAATACCTTTATTTATTTAACTTCTCCTAAAAGAAGTATTTACACGCACTGGTAATTTTTATCATATTGACACCTGACATCCCACAGAAACTCACAGAACAGCATATTTATTTACACTGATCTTCCCATACAAAAATGTTCTTTTTATATAAAGAAACTTCAGCTTTCAAGTCTGGATCATAAGTTCAATGTTGCTCCGTTGACAGTTACACCTGTGCTAATTGGAAAAAACATTAAAGGAGATTCAATATAAAGCTACAGAAGGATTGCTGTTTTTCTTAAAATAGGTGGTATCATACAACCATCTCCCAGAAAACATTCAGATTATTTCTTTTGACATACAGTTCTAACTGTTGCATCGTAATAAAAATTATTGCAAGCATTTGTAAAGCTTATTAGAAGACTGTAGTTTCACTCCTTTGATACTGAATGTATAACTAACTCACTATCTAGCAACTTAATCTGTGTCACATTAATTAAGAATAGAAACAAAAACTATCTAGGGATGTCAAAGAATTACACGCTGCAGTACAGAATAACAGAATAAGACAAATTTAAAAGCACATGGATACAAAATATGTTTTCTTTAAAAATCACTTTTTCTTCCCTTTAGAGGGTTTTGCAAATAAGGCAGGATCAATCTGGTCTCTAGACAGACCTCTCACTGAAAAAAGCCTTGCTGCTCTTTCCTTTAAAGTGCCTCCACATTTCAGTCCTAAAGACATCAGTTCCGTCTTCAGTTTATCCAAGCCCAGGGCTTCCATCTCAGCAGCAGAGTGGAATGCCAGTAGGTCTAATGGTTCCACCTCCTGCAAAGAGAAAAACATCCCATCAGACTATTATGACTTTCCTCCTAATTGAGGGAGGAGGAACAAGTATAGACAGAATGCTTCATTTTACAGACAACTTTCTATTAGAATTATCTCAAACTCCTATTTATTTAATAAAGCTAAGCAATGTCTCAATATGTATTATGTTGGATATCATCATTTGTGGTACTTATGTTACCCATGCCAAGTAGTACTGTATCGTGTACAGGTAAACTGAAGTTAACTAGCAGTCTAACTGTAAAACGTGTAAATCTTAGCAGAGGTAACACATCCATGAACGGGGTGAATGCTCAGGTGAGCATGGTCCCCAGCATCCAGTTGTCCCACCACAGTTCTCCTCATAGTGGCTCTGGCAGGGAGTTAAATGCTGGTTCTAGTGTCTCCAGACAAGCTCAGATGTGCTTACGCTTGCAATACATGTAGCTCCTGAGACAGAAGCACTGGTCATTTTAAGTTATATAAGCACCACTGAACTTTCAAAATTATTACACTTGCAATAGAGGAATGGTGAAAAAGTAAAATAAAAAAATTAAGTGGCAGTATTTAATCCTTTTCCTCTGGAGACAAAACAGTTGACACTTCTTATCCCCTGGGAAGTTCAGTACTCCCAAGAATACAGAACACAAAATCAACAGGGCACTGTCTCATCTAGATGAGCAGCTTAACCTTGGCTTCCAAAGGCACAGCAAAGCTGACAGCCCTTTTTGCAGATGTAGAATACAAGCAATACACCCCAAACAGGAAGGAGAACAAAATGGTTAATTCCAAAGCAGTTACACTGTAATTACAGAAACAGATATAAAAGCACTCTTTTTAAAGTAAGATTAACAAAAGAGCAAGTTCTGACGTTTACATCGTTCTGCCACAGGAAAATTAAATAAAATTTCATCTTCGAAGTAGCATAGCATATTTGCAGAATAACTGAGGGTGAAAGGGACCTCTATAGATGGCCTAGTCCAAGCTCAGGGTCTTGTTCACCAGAACACGGACAAAGACTGCATAACTCAATTGCTGGAATTTACTAACGCTAAACACTAACACCAAATATTAACACTCAAAAATCTAAGCCCATTTTGTTCAATACTTAAAGCACAAATTAGTCTTACAATATGTATCATGCTGGAGTTCTCAAAGGGACTTCAGAACACATAATACCAGCAATGGGAATGAGACCACTCCATTATGGACTAAGCAAATACAAATAACACTAGTAGAATTAGAACCTTTATACTGCTAAGCATACAAAAAAGACTGGTTGCCTCACTGTCATCCTACTTTAAAAAAAAAAAATCTAGCAAGGACTATTAGAAAAATATTTCCACCTGCAATAACAATCTGCCAGGGCATTGGTGGAGTTTCCTGTTCTAGGAATAGACAGTCTTGCAAATACTGAGCAAAAGGTAAACAGTGAAAAATGGTAAACATCCTGTTTAAAATTTGCCAGCTTTAACAGTACAGTAGATGACAAAGTTCTCATTTGTCAGATTACATCCTCTGTTTCTTTTTTCATTAAATTGTATTAAATTTTCACTTATCAGAATTCAGTCACTGCCAGTGGCAACTGATGGGAGACCTACTCAAGCTGAAACAAGGCAGAAAATCCAAGCAACTCCTTAGCCCAAAGAAAGCACAACATTTTTATTTACTGCTAGAATAAGCTGAGATTCATTACATCTAGAAAATTTTAATAGTAATAATGAAGCACAGCTATTGGTACCTTTTACTGCCATAAATCTTTTACTGTACCAGAAACAGTATGACCAGGACTGGAGAAGTGATTGTGCCCCTGTACTCAACACTGGTGAGGCTGCACCTCAAATCCCATGTTCAGTTTTGGGACCCTCACTGATGTGCTGGAGTGCACCCAGAGGAGGGCAACGAAGTTGGTGAAGGGGCTGGAGATCAAGTCTTGGGAGGAGCGGCTGAGGGAACTGGGGCTGTTTAGCCGGGAGAAAAGGAGGCCGAGGGGAGACCTTACCACTGTTCACAACTGCATGAAAGGAGGTTGCTGTGAGGTGGGTATTGGTCTCTTCTCTCAAGCGACAGGCCACAGGACAAGATGGAATGGCCTCAAGCTGCACCAAGGGAGATTCAGATTGGACATTAGAAAAATTTCCTCACCAAAATGGTTATTGGGCACTGGCAGAGGCTGCCCAGGGATGTGGTTGAGGCACCATCCTTGGAGGTATTTAAAGGACGGGTGGATGAAGTGTTTCGAGATAGGATTTAGTAGTGGACAGGTACAGTTGGGCCTGATGATCCCAGAGGTCTTTTTCATTCTAGTTATTCTATGATTCTAAACAGTAGTTGGGTTTTCAGCAATTTGGTGGGAAAAGCTATATCCTCTGTTGGCTGGAATACTGATTCAAAGACTCTTCAGTTATACTCCTGTCAGTCACCAGAGAAGGAGCCTCATGATCTGGCTGAGGGCTGTGGCTGCCAGCAGAGGTAATGGTACTGCAATAAACCATTTTACAAATCTGCTTCCACACGCACACACCAGATGATCTATCTTAAAATCATGTTTCCATCATCCTTTGAAGTTCAGATGAAGTTGACTTATATTAATTCTGTCTCTCTGGTGAAGAAGCTACTGCTTTCAGACTTTCAATGGTCAATGAAGAACTGAAGTTCACAGTACCCCTTAATAAAGAATTCTGGATCTAGAGTATTTCTATTTATGTACAAGCAGAAAAAAAACCCAAAAACAACCAAAAAACCCCAAGGGGAAACATGGATCTCAGAAAAGACAATACTAGACAGTCAAGGGCAACTGCATCTTAGTGGAAACTCTATTAAAATCTTCATCTTATAAAGTTCTTTCTTGACCCNTCTGGTGAAGAAGCTACTGCTTTCAGACTTTCAATGGTCAATGAAGAACTGAAGTTCACAGTAGATTAATAGCATTCTCTATGGACTAGACTCAAGTCTTTTTGTAACAGAAACTAAGAAAAACTGATCAGCTGATTGGTTCAGGGGACATCTGCTTGGAACAACTTCTAATTGAGACACTAACATCAATTATAAACATTAAGATTATATTACATTATAAATAAGATTAGTCAAGTTTGACAGTGTTTGGGAACATCTCAAAAAGTACTGCAGAATGAAAGACTCTTATAAAGGGTTTTATTTTCCTTTTTTCTCCCCCTTAATAAAGAATTCTGGATCTAGAGTATTTCTATTTATGTACAAGCAGAAAAAAAACCCAAAAACAACCAAAAAACCCCAAGGGGAAACATGGATCTCAGAAAAGACAATACTAGACAGTCAAGGGCAACTGCATCTTAGTGGAAACTCTATTAAAATCTTCATCTTATAAAGTTCTTTCTTGACCCACTCTACTTAGCATCTCTCAAGACAACGTTATCATACTAACAGCTGAAGAAAAAGACACATCACATTTTGTACTGCCTGGTACTTACTGTGCTCTGTATCTGGTTTGTTTCCTCTGCCTTAGGAGAAATATTTTCTTGTTCCTCTTCTTTCACAGCTTCAGCTACCTCATTCTTTTCTTGGGCCTCTTCCTTCAACGGCTTTGTTGTTTTATTTTCATCAGGAATTTCAGTTTGTCCACCTACATGACTCTCTTCTTGCAGATCTCTTCCAGTACCTTCTGGTTTCTCCAGAGGTTTCTCAGTTGCACTGGTACCTGGACTGTTCTCTACCAAATCCACAGAGCTGCTTGAACATTCATTTGAATTTCCAGCATTTTCACTACATCTGCTGCCTGATGAAGAACTTCTGTCAGATGCATAAAGGGAGTCATCTTCACTGTCATCGTCACTATCCGAACTGTCATGATCATCCAATCCTTCCAATCCCAGCCTGGCACAATCAGTACATTATTAATGAATATTCATCTATTTCGATTTTTTAAAAAAATATTGTTATTGTCACTTTTCTCTTTCCAAAACTCACTTCAAAGAGCTGCAGCAACTACAACTCAAGCATCTACCTGGATAGTTCAGTAAATCGAAAAGCTGCTGATATTAAACAGGGCCCAATACCCCCTGAAAACAGGTATCTTTTTAAAGCATATCCACTCTAGAAACGTGTCCTACCAATCGCTACTCCAAACACCACAGGAATCATTAAGGCTTCTTTTTCACATTACATTAAAAAAAAGACTTTTTTCTTTCTTTCTTTTAAATTTATTGTAAATTTAATTCATTAATGAAATAAGGACGATGGGAAGAATATAACCATATTAGAAGGTGGGGGTAAGGGGTGGGAAGGTTGTCGATTTTTGTAAAGTTTGTCTACTCCAGCGGAGATAGAATTATATGAATGCAGCAACATCTATTTTCAGTTGTTTGTTTTAATCGCTTCCATTTACTAATTCCTATTTAAGTCTACATGTCAGATAAGATGTTGCTTACTTGTACATACCTAACCTTTCATCCTGTTCAAGGCTTAATACTTGAGTATATTAAAAAAAAGGCATTGTGCTTACCAAAAACATTTTCGTTTTTGAGATTTTGTTCCATTCTTTCCAGATTCACCTGGACGCTTCCGACTATTGCCACTTTCTGGTGACACTATTTTGCTTGAAGTAGCCTGTAATCCTTCACAACAAAGTGAAAAGTTTGTTTCTCATCAGTACACAACTCATATACGTTGTAAATTGTACTTATTTTTTAATTTCAGGTGCAATTTAAAAAACTAACTCAAAATAACCACTATTGATGAACATTTATGTTGACTCAAAGCTTCAAAATAAACTCAGTAACAGCAAAAGCTTTCCTACACAGCTTACTGAGGTACGGAGTCAATTCCTGAATTGAACTCTCAGGTTCAACATTTCACTGAATCTCAAGTTTAATTACCAAGCCACCAGCAAGGAAACAATAACTTCAAAGAACAGTGAGTGAAACAAGTTATTCTGTAGTTGGAATCAATTACTATATTTTATATAAGGTCTGTTTATATTTTATAATTTCGCTGAAAATTATTACGTAATTCTTACAGCTGAAATAGCAATACTACCTTCACAGAATTTTGCTTTTATAACACTGTAGCACAGCAAGATGAAGCATCACATGTATCTGTGTTATGCTGTTCAATGCAATTTAAGAGAAGCACCAGCCAAAAAGCAAAAATTAAATCTAACAAATGTTACTAGAATTCAAGGTTTCACTCAATCAAAAGAGATACTGTTAGCAACTAATTTTCAGTTTTGGAGTGAGGCTACAGGTACTGTCAAGTTGCCTTATTTTCTTGAGGAGACAAATGAGGTTACGCTGCAATACCTTTAAGAACCGAATCTTCTAGTCGCTCAGCCATTTCATGACACTGCTGCTGGTAGTCTGGATTTGTGAAAAAGTGCTTTGGCTCCGCAAGTTTCCGCTGCAGCCTTTCCAAGCGCCTTTGCTCTTTTTCTGCTTCCCGTTCTGCTTGCTGCTTTACCCATTCAGCCATCCTGCAGGTGACAGAACCATCGAAATTAAAGCATTTACAACATTTAACATAAAAAGAGTTTGTTGCTGTGCAATTGTTGCTAGGATGGGAGACAACGGGACAAGACAACTAACAACATCCAGGGGGATTACTGAGGGAATATATAAAGATTCTGCTACAGAGAGGGGAGCAAAGTTTATTTCAGAAGCCAGAAACAGCAGTAAGGTCACATATCCCCAATGTTATGGTCTTGCAACTCCACAGAAATTAATTTTGAGAATTCCAGATGAAGAAACCAAGACACGCAGAACAGTCTGTTATAAGCAGGCTGTGGTACAATCACAACTACTTTGCAGTAATATGTCAGAAGGATCCTGTTGGCTTCCAGTCTATCTGTGCTTAAGATACCGCTTTTGCTTTTTTAATATTAAAAATAAAATGCCATTGCTACAACAGCCTACTATTTGACCTCTTTTGTTAAGAGTGAACTACACAGTTGGTTTATTTTCTAATTCTAGCTTCTAAAAAAATGCCTTACGCTTTTTCGTGATTGACATCTCTAAGTCTCCTTCCACTGAGATCTCGGCAAGCCTCTCTGTTTGTGGTCTTCTCAATCTGAGCACCAAGTGCTCGCAGCATAGATCCAAACCCTGAGGAAAAAAGTAATCAAGAATTAGCTAAACAGAAACAAATGTAGACAAACTAGTACACAACAAAAGCATTAATTATGAAAAACTAATATAGTAAATTGAACATTTTCTCTCAACACAACTGAAATAAAGGGTAAGCCAAAAGTCGCAACA
Source organism: Piaya cayana (assembly GCA_013389865.1). Classification (NCBI taxonomy): domain Eukaryota; kingdom Metazoa; phylum Chordata; class Aves; order Cuculiformes; family Coccyzidae; genus Piaya; species Piaya cayana. Next base: position 196,146 of record WAAB01007891.1, read on the forward strand.
TGCTGGAGCACTGTCGTTAAGTGAAACGCTGAAACATTAAGTGGAAAAAGTATTCAGCGTTTACCATTTGTCTCGGTTTTATACTCCTCATATGACACCAGACAGACTTCAGATTTACAAGAACCTTTGCAGCACTTCCAACATGAAAGCCTATTTCTGGATCCCCCAGAAAAATTGTTTGAAACCTTTTTCATTTCAATATAACATTTTGTGTCCTTTCTAATTTAGCCAGGATATACCTCCCCCTTAAGCACCTTTAGCCCACACCAAACTTAAGGCCCTTTCGAAAAATCTAAGAAAAAAATTAGACTAACCTTTTTAGGAGACAGCCTTAGCTGCTTCATCAAGGTGATTTGGAGGTGCAGTGTTATGCTGGAGAGTCCCCCAAGACAGATTTCTATATACCCCTCACCCACTCATAAGCAAGACCACTAATTTTTCTCACTCAGGACCACCTTTATATTGTCTTCACAAAGACAGACATTTGTTTAACTACCCCAAAGAAACATAATGTGGATTAATCATATATTATCCTTCAAGCAACCTGAAAGCACCAAGCATCTTTTTTCCACAAGAAGCTGAACAGGTCTACACTTTTCAGTGCCCCAAAAGTACCTTTAACGAATGTTACTAACAGTAATCAATCCAGACAGCCCAGTGTATCGTAAGGCAGAAAAAGCATTCTGTTCACCTAATAAAACCAACTGCTGCCTCTGTCAAAAAATTCTGTGGCTCATGAGACATGCTATTGAATTCGACATTCTAAGGAAGGTGGACCTAGCTGCTATGCTCCCACAAATCAACTGCAATGCCTTCACCAGTCACAACTGCTGAATTAAGTCTCATAATAAAATGCTCGGTTCTCTTCTAAGCCCGCACAATCTGCATTTCCCCTGAGATCATACAGTAAATCTCAACAGTTTTGACTTGTGGTTTTGTGCCTGTTTTTATCAGGTTTTCAAGTTACAAAGTCAAAACAAAAGGATCATTTTAGAAAACGGACACAATTGTTAAAGAACAATTTTAAACTGACCCCAATGGCACGTCAGTAACACAGAGTGAGTCACAGAATGTGATTCATCCCAGGATAATTGAAACTGACAGTCAAAAGGTGAGGAGGAAGTATCGTATACTATGAACTTAATACCACGTACCCCCAAAGTGCTGCATTTAAAGAAACACTATACCTCATAAGCTATAGCAACAATATTTATTTCCAGTTCTATCTAAAACTGAAGAAGATAAAGTAAGCTGAGCTGCAGCCTGATGTAAGGCTGCACAATTATTCAGTATTTTAGCTCAACAGCTGGACAATTCTGAGAACTGGATTCAAAAAGCAAGTCTACCAACTCCAATTACACTCAAACGCTCTGCTAAATTTGCTTCTTCACTCATCATGATGCATTTTAGGCAATGCTCATATTGTCAGTGGCTGTACTGGTTTACATGACAAATACATACCTTCAGTAACCTAGTTAAAATATTTTGTCAACAGAAGTTTAGTTTAGATTGAATTCTTTAGTTCTTAGGCTACTGAGATCTTGCCACTTATATATTTTTTTCAAATAAGACAAAATCAATTAGGTCATATAGCATACTCAATTCACAGACCATTTGTACCTGGAATATTTGCCCAACATGACCATGAATGAAACTTAAGCACCTAAGAAGCCAGGTGCTTTTAAATACAATTTCAACTCTGAAGTTACTGTGATGCATGTTGAAGATTTCTACTAGCAGAGCTAAGCTGACCAGGGAAGCAAAGAAAAGTTGTGCCACCAAAGCCACTAGCTAAACTGCAGATTCCCCAGCCAATTCAGCTGTGCACACAGGTGTTGGTTTCAGGTCACAGACATTCCATCTCAATCATCCACATTACAAGAGATCTGCTAATACACTAGAACTGCTGTTAGCAGTAGGGACTATAGTATAACAAAAGCTTTTTAACCTAAGAATCTAATCAACAACAAGCATTTAGGCAACAAACCTCCTTTTCCACCACAAAGTCTTGGTTCCACACTATAAACAGCTCCATCCTGCAGGACGTCTTCATCATCAACCAGTCGCCCATTACATTTCACATACAAGCTTTCTTCAGGGATATTCTAAAACAGCAAAACCGTGTGATATTATGAACCACAAATTAAACATTCAGACAAACAAAACTGTGACAGGGCAGTGAGGCACTGGGACAGGTTGCTCAGGGAAGGCATGGCCACCCCCTCTCTGGAAGTGTTCAAGGCCAGGTTGGATGGAGCCTCGGACAGCCTGGTCTGGTGGGAGGTGTCTGTGCCCATGGCAGTGGGGCTGGAACTGGATGGGCTTTGAGGTCCCTTCCAACCCAAGTCACTCTATGATTACATGATTAAGGAGTAAGGTTTCGTTTCTTCCTAGAGAAACAGAGGGGAAGCAAAAATCAGTCAAACTTAAAAGCGTAAACACTCTCTACATTGGTTTTTTTCATTCCTGCTTACCAAAGAACTAAACACAGCCTAAACCAGATTGTTAACATGAACAGGGGAAAGCTATGCTAAGAGAAGAATCATAGAATCATAGAATCACCAGGTTGGAAGAGACCCACTGGGATCATCGAGTCCAACCATTCCTATCAAACACTAAACCATGCCCCTCAGCACCTTGTCCACCCGTCCTTAAACACCTCCAGAAAAGGTGAATCAACCACCTCCCTGGGCAGCCTCTGCCAGTGCCCAGTGACCCTTTCTGTGAAAATTTTTTTCCTAATGTTCAGCCTAAGTATCCCCTGGTGGAGCTTGAGGTCATTCCCTCTTGTCCTGTCCCCTGTCACTTGAGAGAAGAGCCCAGCTACCTCCTCTCCCCAACTTCCTTTCGGGTAGTTGTAGAGAGCAATGAGGTTGTCCCTCAACCTACTCTTCTCCAGGCTAAACAACCCCAGCTCTCTCAGCTGTTCCTTAAAAGGCCTGTTCTCCAGCCCCTTCACCAGCTTCGTTGCTCTTCTCTGGACTCGCTCCACAGCCTCAACATCCTTCTTGTGGTGAGGGACCCAGAACTGCACACAGTATTCTAGGAGCAGTTCAAACACTGTGTTAAAACCAAATCCCACATTTTGTGAACTATAAAGAATGTGAGATTGACAACTTTCATTAAAAAAAAACATATATGTAAGGGACCTCAGGGCCGTCTCACAGCAAGGCCTCCTGCTCGGCTATAGACCAGCACGCCCGGAAGAAACGGGACGAGGAGAGGGGGGCAGCGGGGCGGGGCTAGGGGGGCGGGGCTTATCGTGGGGTGTTTTGGGGAATGGCGGGTGCGTGCCAGGCACGCGGCCGCAGAGCTGCTGGGGTCCCAGGGCTCTCACTCGCCTGCGCCTCCCAACCCGCCCCGACGAGATGCCGCGCCCCGGGTCCCCGCTCCCCTCCCACTCACCAGTGCCCGCGCACGGTGGCGGCGGAGGCCCCGCGCTGTCCCGACCCCAGGAGGCAGCGCCAAGGGCCGGGCCCGCGCCGCCAGCGGGTCCCGCACCAACGGCGCCATCGCTGCCGGGCGGCTGCCACGCCTGCGTCCTGCGCGTGCGCGGTGACGTGGCGCGGGGCGGGGCTGACGCGAGGCCGTGGGCAGGGGGAAGCGCCCGCTGGCGGCTCCGCCCGGCGTGTGCGGGGCCCTTGCTGGTGTCCCCCGGGGGTTCGGGTGCTCGGGTTGGGTTGCTAATTACCGTTGGCTGTTTTTTCCCTTAATTGGAAATCTAGAAGGCTTCCTGGACGGTGGTTTTATGGGTTTTTTTAAGTACTGGAGGCTCAAACCGAGCTCAGGGCAACCTGTATTTCTGATCTTTCAGAGCCAATCTCATGTTCCAGTCCTTTAAGAGCCCGATTTATCGTTTCTACACCAGCAACCCGTGTTTTTTTATATTTAATCTTTGGAGTCAAGCTGCTGTTTCAGTCCATTTAGGGACTCCGTTTATCATTTTAATTTTTAGGTAATGTGAGGGAAAATGAGAGTCGAGGGGTTTTTAGCAGTCAATCTTTGGGAATGAAAACACTGGAGCATGGCATCCTTGCCTGGGAAGGAACATCTGTGGTTGTGGGGTCTTGTGCAGTGTCCTCTTGTCACATAGTGTCCCTGTGTCATTGCACAGTGTCCTGGTCTCACACACGATGTCCTGGGGCCTTGTTTTAGGGCAAAACAAGGTCCCAGGACATCGTGTGTGAGACTGTCAGCAACTTTTGTCTCAAGTGCCGTGTCTCCCAGCACAGGTGATACAAGAAGCCATCCTGGGAGCAGTTTGTCATTTACAGGTTTTCACACGAGGCAGCCCGATTGTTCTAACTCAGTCTGTAGTGTGCAGCTTCCCAGCTTGTAAAGGCCTTTTACAACTTGTCACATCAACTCTGTAAGGAGGTAACAACAGGCAAAATGGACTATGGCTAAAACACGTTCAGCTGGTCTGCGCTTTTAGTGGTGGTGGCGGCAGCAGCTCGAGAATGGAAATACTTGTACCTCCTCAGGCAGATGGGGAGGGCCACTGCTGCCAGTGCACAACACTGCGAGAGTAAGAAATGCAATGGAAATGTGCAGCAGTTAGTTGTCTAATCAAATGTGGCACAAATTTCATGTCAGGCTTCTTTGTACTGCTGACTACTATGTGCGCTTTAGCGTAGGATGTAGAGAGGCCCAGAATGCTGATATTTGGGGTGGATTCGGTTGCACAGTCATATAAAAATATTTTAAAATTAGAGTTGAAGTTGATCTGGAGAAGTAGGCCACACTCAGGTCTTCATGACATGCATTAACTACCCATAAGTAGGAGACTGGAAAATTCATTAGAAGAAAATGCACACCTTTTCCTCTCCAGGAAAGGACGCATAACAGAGGTATGGCCATGCAGGCAGCATAGCTATTGAATTCTTTAGTGGCTTCAAATCTCTTCCTTGTGTTCAACATAACCATCCAGTTGGATGATGTTTGAAGACGGGTCACTGTCAGCTGTCTGTGGTTGAAACTGTTGCAAACACTACCAAAGATGCAGTTGGACTGCCCTGAGATCTTCAGCACAATGCCCCTGTCACCTTATTTCCAAATAATGACGTTGCCTACAATGCCTTTTGGTTTAGTAGCAGCACACGCCAGGACTGGTTTGTAGGATGACCTGCCTGCTTCAGTTCTACCCCTGCTCAAGGCAGGATACCCTGCCAGGGAGGCACTTGGCACACTGAAATCCCCCTGACAGCAAGAGATAGGTGCTGATGTTGGAGTCTGCAGCTAAACTCACACCTTAAGCATCGACACTGTTTTAAAAATATGGGGTTTGTGTCTGAGCTGCTCAGCTGTTTCAGAAAGTTTGGTCTTGTGGTTGTCCCGCCCTTTCTGCTTGCAGAAGAGCTGTGTTGCTTGGCTGGGCCTGTGTGAGCATCGATAGGTAGCTTTTGTACCTCACCAGCTTAAGTCAATGTGGTGAAAAAGAAGGAAGCTGGGAAACAGAGAGGTGATGTGACTCAGAAATTAGGACTTTGCATGTAAATGTAAACAAATAAGTAATGACTTAATTAAGGGAATCTCCCTATGGACTTGTCTTGGCTAACACTCAAACCAAGCTTCGCCTGCCCTTCTTATGCTGTATTAATTTTAGCTAAAATGTTTTTTGCAAAACATTTTGACCCAACCTCAACAATCCCTTACTGTCTTTATTTTCTATAACCAGTTGATATTTCTGAATTACATGTCACGTTGCAACAGTGTGACCATTCAAGCATGATGTCTATGAAGCCTGGAAAAGCTGTGGTTACTTTGTGCTGGATCAGGCCCAAATTCAGTTGATATTGTATTTTAAATCTCATGGTACTGCTCATTTCATTTATAATCACATGACGTATCTGTGGAATGCAACCTAATTTTCAGTTCCATTGGATGTGGGGTATTTTTTTTCCATATGCAGCATCTCATTGAAATATAATTGGCAATATGTAGTGTGTACATATACGTATGAAGATGAGTAAGTATTTTCTTAGATCTGTGGGATTTTAGTTGCATTCCAAGGGCATGATTCATTTCCTCCTCTGAAACTCCTCCTGCTATTGGCGCTGGGGGTGTGGAGCTTGCCAGTACAGGCCAAATAGGAGGAGTTGCCCAGGAAAGAGTTGGACCACAGGACTGTCTAGTGGATGTACTGAATCAGTGCAGTTCACGGATCATTTGGTCCACATCTTTTCTGAGTGTTTTGAACTACTTTTTGACCTGTACTGATGAATTCCTGGTGCTATTGAGTACCAACTGAGTTATAACTCCCCAGTGAGGACTACCTTAGCTAACTGCCTTTGTAGGGAAAAGAAGACCAAAACCAGAGCATATGCTGCACTCCAAGAGGAGATCTGCCTCAATGACAGCTACCTGTCATTCATAGCTCTGGCACCTGGATTCTGCCTGCAGTTATGTGGTAGAGCTGCAATACACCTGTGAACAAGACAGTCGACAGCAGTGGAGTCCTACGGACATAGATCAGGCCTGTTGTAGATCCTGTGTTGCCACTTTACAGGTAGTCTTGGGTTACTAATTCCACACTCTGCTGCTGCATGGCTGTAGCTGGGTGGTTATACCCAGGTTATTTGTGCAGATTCTTGCGCATAGTCAAGCAAGAAGCAAGTGACATCTAAGACAGAGAAGTAGTTTTCTTTCAGCTTGCTCCTGCATTCTCATGATTTATGCAATGTTGTTTAGCTGGTGCCACATTAGTATCAGTGGACGACTATTTCTGTATCTCTTGTTCTTGATTACACTTCTATTCCTAGAACTCATCAAAAGTCTATTGTCTTGCTCCTCACAAAAAAAAGTCTAAATAAGTAAAAAAGGCTGTTATTATAATTTCCCATTTGAAATGTATTTTATTAGAAATGTTATTCTCTTGATAAAACAATGATCCGTCTCTGATCTGCAGTGGTGTTTTAGACTTAGTTAATAAATCATGCTTGCCACTTTTCATTTAGAAAGGATTTTACAGACATAATTAATTAAACCTGATGGTATCCTTGTGGGATTATAAGTACTCTGACTTTTTACATAGTGACACTCGTGCAAACTGGTTATACTACTTTCTCAAGACAGTGGAAGGACCAAGACTAGAATTTAAAACTTCCTGGTATCTTGCCATAATTTAAAAGATGAAACTACCAATCCTTTTCTTATTTTATTCTGATATCCCTGTATGTAATGCGTGCGTTGTTTGGTGTGGTTCTGTGACCCGTAGTATGCAGTGTGGTAGACTAGACTATTTTCTGCTTTGTCAATATGTCTGTCTGAAACTGTCAGAAATGTAACCATCATAATTCTAGTATTAATTAATTCATTCATCCATCCATCCATCCATCCATCCATCCATCCATCCATCCTTGTTGTTTTCTCCAGTATGTCTCATTTGAATAGTAGTAGCAGTGCTTTGCAGTGCTTAGTAACGGTCTGTCAAGACCAAGATCACATGATACAAGGCTCTGTACTGAGAGAAGGGTAAGGTATGCATTGGCCCTTGACTTCTAACCCGCACATACAAGATGCCTGTGGGAGAGAAGAATGCAGAGGGAGTTGCTTACAAGGTACCCAGATTAACAAAGGACAAGACAAAAGCTGCTATGATAAGAATTAAGTATTTCTCATTTATAAAAATATTCCTAGACATAGGCAAGAGAGAAGCTGAAAGACACCACTTAAAAATGAAACAAATGTGTTCCTTTTAGAATATTCAAGTGTGTAGAGGCAGTAACAAAGGTAAATTTTGGCCACTGAAGTTACTTCAAGAATTTGGAAATCATCTTTTAAGAGTAACTTTTCCCTCTACTATACAGTTGGTCATGTACTATTTATATATGGAGACTGGCTTATCTGGATGTATTTTCTTTTGCATTCAAAGTGTAAGTTGCAGGTAGTATATTTGCAAGACTTAAATGTGTTGCATGCTTTCATAATTTTTTGCAGGGAGAATCAGGAGAGGATGAACAGAAACCTTTATGTGCATATTTGTAGGACAATAATTAAGATAGTATATGATGTGAGGGAACAATTTTTCTTCAGATACTATGACATCACACTGTTTTACAAAAATTTAATTAACTGTAATGAATCTAAGTTGATATTTGCAAGTGAAGCTTCCTGCCAAATGTCAATAGTCATCTGCTTCAGTTTCTGTGTCATCAGCGCAATGGGTAAAGGTGGTGTGTTAAGAGACCTGGTTTGGGTTGGGAGCAGGGGAAGGAGAAATACATTATTTGTATTACTCCTCTATTAATGCAATAGCTACTATTAAATATACTCATTGCCTCACAGTGAATGCCTGGATATCAATCTAACAAGTCTGTGGTGAATAACTGTATTTTATTCTTCTTATATTCTACAGTTGGTAATAATGCAGATACTTAGACACAATCAAGATTTTAAACTAGCTGTAAAACTGGTTTTGACTTCATATGAGTCCCTTTGTTGTGCTTAATATCTTTGTCTCCATCCTATGCAAGGATGTTTGAACTGTGAGTCTTTTCAGGAGAGGAACGTGTACTGCTCTGCACATACATATGTAATGAACCTGACAAACTAAGGTCCCTTTTTGTTTGACCATAAATATAATCAGAACAGTTGGTCTTGTTAGTGTTGTTAATAATAATTCTAAATTTGGCAGCAGTACTTTGAAATTAATTAGCTAATTAGACATCTAGGTAAAATTGTAGAAGGTAATACTTTAGGTTCTATGATTTCCCTGACTTCATTTTTCTTCTGATTTTCTAGCTGTAGTGCTTACATTTGGGTTGTTCTGGCTAATTTTAACTGAATACAGCTGGAGAGTAGTGAATGGGTTAGTTGTAACGCACGGTATATTTTATAGGAAAACAATACCAAAAATAGGTCTCTTCCTCTTTAGTTTTGCTGTCCCTATAATTAAGCTAACTGCTTTTAATTATAGTTTGCAGAGACACTGTGCTGAATTGCTTAATGTATGTAAGTTCTGGATTCTAGTTTCTTAATTAGCATTTGAATGTTTGGTGACTTAGCAAAAATATAAAGCTCAATAAGTATATGATATAAGATGTATATTATATATGTGGTAGAATTCTATGATCTGTCAGAGCCCTATGCCTTGAAGATTTTAAGAAATGGGAGGGGTCATTGTGATGTGCCTTGCAGTGTGAGCTTTTTATCTAATTGTGACACCATTTGAAATAATTTTAAGCTTCTAGACCAGAGTTACACTCTTCTTACAAACTCTATCATATTCCTGAGGGTATCTGATATCCTCATTGTTTTTCAACTGATATGAAAGTAGATTTGGAAATGTACCTTGCTAAAACTGAAGTTGTGTTTCCAGTAACTGGGAGGAGCTCCCAAATTACATTACCCCACCCATATCTTCTTGCCTTCGGTTTACCTGGGGATATTCTACAAGGAAACTCAGAGAGAAAAGTAGGACAGCAACAAAAGGGAAAGCACAAAGGACAGGTCTAAAAAGACAGAAATTTAAAGCAGAGTGCCTCAAGCAGGTAAACCCTCATTTTGAATTACGTTCAGCAGAGATAGCATATGGTTACACTGGGCATGGAATGTTGTGGGTATTCATAAATAATCTTTAAAGCAGATCATGTCAGTGATTTGTTTGTCCCTTGATAAAATGTTATGAGTCAGATCCTCAGCAAGTGTAAATTTTCAAAGCTCCATTGGCTTGAGGGAGAAATGTCTTAAGTTAAGGACATAATTTGTTGTGTAGAGAGGCCTCATTCTTTGAGTGAGGAGTTTGGCATGGTTTCCTTTTGATGGGATCTTTCTAAGCCCTACTTTCATTTAGACAACATTCTTACAATTAGTAATATTCACCTCCTTGTGTTGAGAATGCTCTGTGGGCTGAAAGAGGACCTACAAATAAATAAAAATGGATGCAGGGTTTTATTTGTTTCTCTTTAAAAGAAGCCATGCAAATAATTTTTAGGGAAAATGGTTGCATTTTTTTTGTTTTGTTTTATACAGTATGCTCAAGCTGGATAACATTGATTTTATAACATTGCAGACTTGTGTACCTTCTTGTTGGCTTGATATTGGAATAGTCTGCCATTTTGTCTATACAACATATATTCACACCCGTGCAATTGAAATTAAGTTGTTAGTATAGCGTTTAAGGAATGTCACTGGTGTATTCTGTACTCCCTGCCAGTGTTTCTTCTAATCTGTTCTAAGATAGAGGTAATTATGTGTAATCTGAGAGGAATTCGTAATAGAGTGTACTGAGTCCCCTGAGGACCTTTCTTAAGTCATATGTATGTGTGGCCTGGAAAAATCATGTCCTCACATGGTTATTTTTGAATATTAGCTACATGACAACAATACAGCTGTGCATTTGTTCATTCATATTCCTGTCTGACTTGGGCTCTGGCCTAAAAGTGATGTTGGTGTTGGAATATGTCAGAGCGCTGCTTTCTCAGAGCAGGGCTATGAAGAAGTCTTGCTAGTGTGTGAAAGTCACAACTGGAAAATCTTGTTGCTGATGTTTGGATTTTTTTCTCCCTATCTTTCTGTTGTAGCTGGAAGTTACAGGAACAGTTTGTCAGGAGAAGCCTTCATGATACCTGAACAATGTCTCACATCTGCAGAACTGGGCATGGCACTGAAGTGTTTCCACTGTATGGTTTATTTGGGTTGCAAAGGCTCGCAAGTGATCTTGTGGTTCTTACAACCAAGTATGTTAAATATTGCAGATGTGGCATGACTAACCTCCAAGCCACATACCAAAATTTACGACTGCCAGACAACCAGCTTGTTCACCAGTGAACTGGGGGAGAAGGGTGCTGTGTGCTTTTTGCAGGTGGGAAAATGGCAGTGGCTCCCAGGAATGCTAGCTGTCCATTGTGGGTCAGGGCTAGGCTGAAGGGTGTAACTTCAGGATGTAATGAAGTGTGCAATGTCAAATTCAGTAGCATCTGATAATTTGCTCCCTCTCACAGTGGGATTTATCCTACATAAGCACAGCTCCTCCATCCACTGGATGTGGGACAGTGGCCGCACAGAAACTGTTCTTGAAAACATTATAGACCAAGGGGAAAGAAGGTGCCAACCTTTCCTGTGATTATTTATTGCTGGGGTTTCAAATGGTGCTGCTTTTCTGCCTTGAGATCTGCACTCTGCAGTCCATGTTAAACCCAACTGATGTTCTCCATTTTTAGTTGCCTAGATTATGGCTAGTATTTTAATTCATGCAATTTTAGCACATGCTAAATTTGTGCACTCTCATTTACCTTCTGCTGCTTGTTTATTTGTTTTGATGGGTTTTGAGCTTTTATTGGGAATCAAACTTGTCTCTGCAAGCACAACTGCCTGGCACTTTCTTTAGAATTTAAAAGCGAAGATGGTATTTTAATGTTAGCACCTGTTTGCAGGGATTTGGGGCTTTTACTAAAACTCCTCAAACTTACTGTAAAACTTGAGAGGAAATTTGGTCAGCAGTTATGACATTCAAGTCATATATGAAGAACTGGTGCTGCCTGACAAATTCTTCTCATACACCAAGGATTGCTGGACTCTAAAGCAGCTGAGTCCTGTGGCAGTGACTCTGCAGTACTTGCAAAGAGAACAAGGCTTGGCAGGCACCATTTGATCAGAGGGAACTACCTATTGCCACATTGGTTCTTTGCGCCCTTGCTTCCTGCGCTCTTCTCTATCACAAGAGATGTGTGGTCAGAGCATGTTTGAGAGCTGGGAACTTCTAATTCTGTCTCTAGCACTGTCTTCTTTGTGATGTGAAAGCAGTTATGTGTGCGTTTTTAAATGATTTTTTTTTAAACAGGCCCTAATTGGGGTGCTCACATCTGGATGTGTAGTCAAAGGTGTAAGAGGCCTGGTTTTCAGAAACCGTCAGTAACTGTCAATCCTTCTGTTCTCAGCTGGGACTGTAGATACTCAACAATGAGTAGCCAGGGAAAATTAGTTATTCTTTAGAAGGCTTGAATGTGAATTGTGTTTCATAATTTTCTAAGTATTAGGAAACTAATGAACAGCTCTAATATTAAGCACTGTTCTTAATTGCAACTGCAGTTTTCACACCGAGATGTGAATTTGAGGAGAGAAGGAGGAGAAATGAAGAAAAATTATCTAAAAATATGGCACGGTAAAGTATAGCCTAAGGAGTATGTGACTTACAAAGAAAGTTGGGAAAATAGGAAGCTTTCATTTCTTTAAAAAATCTCAAGACTCTGTAGTCTTCTAAGACTGAAAATAACTTAATGTTCTTTGCTGTCACTTTAAAATACAATCTCTGCCACTCCATCTTCTCTTTGCCTTTTCTGCTGTCTCTCAGGAGACTGGTTTTCCAGAAAGTGGGTTTTAAGATTTGGGAGTACTTGCTAAGAAAGATGGAATATGGCAGAACACTTCAACTGTGTTAGGGTCAGACTTCAGAATATTTTGATCTCTGAGACCCTTCTTCAGCTGACTTCCACAAATGAGGCTTGTGAACTATGAATGCTATTTCAGGACAACCTTTGTCTTCTGCTTGTACAAGGATGAAGCAGATCTACTGTGAAAGTAACTGGTCCTCCAGAATATTGTTCCAAACAAATTGTGATATTTGGCATCATACATGATATTTTGGTCTGCTGTTTGCTGTCAGAGCCCGAACATTGTGGTACGTGCTGTTTGTGTTGTACTAAAGTACGGCTGAATTTTACTCTGACTGCTTTCCTCAGGGCTCTCATGAAGTGGAGATTTGTATCTCATGAGACTACCCAAGTGAGCAAAGAAATGAAATAAATAATACCACTCTTCTAGTTCTGTCAAGCATAGTAGCTCATAGAGCCTTTCAAGGCAGTGTCAGCATGGGCTAGATACTGCATTAGTGCATAAAAAGACATCCTTTACAAGGACAGCACTGCAAAATGAAGCCAGTGTGAGCCTACTGGGTGGAGAAAAACAGTGAGCCTTTTTTAACCCCTCTCTCTAATGCAAACCTGCAGGGGTTGATTTTCCAGTGTGTGAGAGTCTTGGGGCAAATCAGCTTGCTAAAATTCTACAACAGTAGCTCTGAATAAATCACTGTAGTAGTAGGGATCTTATTTGGGAACCAATTAAAGCTTACACTGGTTGTTTCTCCTTGGCAGTGTTAATGAATCTATCAATGCAGAGGTACTGGAAATAAAAGATTGTACGGTAGTCTCCATTATGATTAAGCCCACAAGCTATTCAGTTCCTTCCACAGCACAATATAATGCTTCAAAAAGATGGAAAAGGTTGTTATTGTAATTTAGTCATGTGTGAAGAATCAGGGGAGCTAAAATGAGTTTGATAATTTTATCATACTGTAACTTTAGGAAGAAAATGCTCCCCAGAACAATAGCTCTTCCCTATACTGCAGATAATCTTGCAAAAGCTCAGAAGTTTGTGTCTGTTGATGCAAACTTACTCAAGGAGGTATGGTAAGTTTCAAAATCTTGTATTATATTACAGAGCATACACTCCCTTTTCTTTCTACTTGTCCATTGGTCCTTTCAAACAATGCTATGGACATTTTTTAATAATTAAATTTCACAGCATATCTCTGAAACAATTATGACAGCTGATTGTCTTTTATCTAAATATCACAGATACTCCTTGTAGTATCATATAATTTCTAGTCCTTGGCAAGGCTGTACAATAACCTCACAATTATCTGTTGTACCCTATTCCCTATGTGATGCTATGACTCAGTTTCTGTTTCAGTTAACCCTTCAGTGCACTCAAAACAGAAAGTATCTGCTTAAGAAAAATAGCATAATGCTGTCCTGAGAAACAGAAGAAATGGCGTAAGCTTAGAGAAGTCAAAAAAAGAAGCTGAAGTGCTCTTGACAGAAGTCTATGACTGTGTAAACATGTAGTGCTAGTGTTATTGTTATTGTCCTTTATCACCCCATACATCAAAACAACTAAAAATATAATGATCCAGTATTAGCTACATGAGAATACAAAAGGAATGCATAAGGTAAAATAGAGCATGGCTGTTCAAAAAGCTGCCTGTGTTTCTGTTTAGGTTTTTTTATAGTGGCAGTATAATAGGAACACTACTTTTCTTGGTGTAACAGTTCAGGTCCTGTTTCCACCCTAAGTAAACAAACTGTTGTACACAAGCCCTTTGAAGCTGATAAGAAAGAACAGAGACAATAGTTGGAGCTACAGTGCTGTGCCTGGACTGTTGTTAGTGGTGCATCAGGCAGTTAAAGATATTTTTAACTTCCAGTCTTTGAAAGGCAATGGACTTAATTTTTGTTAATAAAAAGGATATAAAATATGATGTATATTTAAAAGGCTACTATAAATAAATAAACAAGCAGGACAGGAATAAGAGTAGAGCTTTGGGGTGTCATCATAAGGTGCCCTTAGAGTTTTTTTGTTTAGCACTCTTTCCACTGGAAGAAATTCACTAGACCATGGAAAAGAAAGAATTAGCACTGTTTTATGCAACGCTATTTACTCTTTCATGTTCTCTAGGACCTTATTAGAAGGATGAGAGATGAGTTCCAGCAGTTCATGTAGTTAATAATAGGCAGTACAAATGAGATTATAATAAGAGAATCCTGGATGATTAGGGAATTAGAGCCAGGAATCCATGTATAAAAGCAATCATGGACTCAGTGAAACCAGGTGCTTAGTAACTCTTTGCAGGAGAGGGTCTGCTGAGGTAGAGGCTGAGTTAAATTCATCAAACCTATCTACCTGAGTTAAATTCATCAAATCAGTGGTAATCCAAAAAGAGAAGAAAAATCCAGGAGTTCTGAATCTTATTCTTTGAGCTTTGTACGTTTATTTTAATGCTCTTAGGACTTTATCCTTGAAAATCCTTTATGGAGAAACTTTTCATTGATACAGTGTAAATTTTGTTTTAAATAAAAAGGTCAGAGAAAAAAAACAACCCCAAAACAATTTACTGCTCTTGGGTTATGAGGTGTTAGAAAAATGCAGTTTGTCTCCAAAATAGATTGTTCTGACTCCCCTGCACATATGTGATGCTCAAAGTGTGAAAAGAAGTGCCTTTGACAGGACTGATAATTTTGCATTTTAAATTAGTTGTCTCTCTTAAGCTTTCCTAAAGAACCCAGGAATTCCAATTTTTTTTTTCATGTGGCACATGTGCTCTTTCCTTATTATTTAAGTAGGGGGACTTTCCTCAGGAATTGGTCTTAAGGGAATACTTTAGCACATCTATTAATTTAAGACTGTATCTTCCATGGATGTCAATGGAGCTTGTATAGATGCTTAAAAGTAAACTTTCTTTAAGAGTTTTTTTTTTAAGCTAGCAGACCCATAATGTCTAATACATATGAGGCTTGTTAGAGAACAGCAAAAGGCAAAACACATGATTAAAAGATGCAGTGAAAATAGATGAGAGGGAGGAAAAAGCTGTGTCTACTATGATTACACAACTCCTCATCTGTATTTCCAGTAGGTGCCAATCTCTAAAGATAAGCATACTTACAGCTGCCAGTTTTGGCTGGTGTATTTTTGGCCTATATTTTGACTGAGAGTATAAATAATACAAATTCATGAACTGTGTAATAGGCAATCCAGCATATCAAAGAATTATGCATTACAATAGTTGCTATTGCAATACCATAATTTCCATGGTATACAAATTCATGATACAGAAAACTTCAAAACAAACAATAAAATAAAATTGTTTGCACATAGACAAAATAATTGTAAGTAATTTTGAGGGTTAAATGACTTGCTCTTTCCTTTCTAAGTGCAAATGATTCCAACTCTTATTAATGTCCTAGTAAAAAATCTGGAAAACATTTATTTTAGTCTTTTATGTAAATGGTTACTTAGGAATGCATATAAATCCTCACCAAAATGTACTATTAATACAAAGTTAGGGTTAAGAATGCTTTCATTCTGCTGAAATACATCTTAAGAGGAAGATAGTTAAAAAACTTGCTAGCTTTTTGTGCTTACATTTTATTTTAATTTCCAGAAGTTGTAACCATATAGCAGGTGAAAAACAAAGCTGCCTGAGCAAATACATTGAATTAAGGAGGGTGAATAAGGAATATGAAACCATAAGATGTCCAGCAGGCTGGGAGTCAAAACAAGAATTTGGACTAACAACGTAGAAGGTGAGGGCAAAGGGTGGCTGGAGGTTCAATGGGTGAGAGAAGAGAAGTGAAGGAGAACAGGAGCGGAAAATTTGTCACAGGATGAGAACTGTGGAAGTAGGAGTCCAGTGATAAATTATTTTAGATAAATAAGCGAATCTTTTATACTCCTTCCCTCACCGAAATGTCTGAGTTGCTTTTTATATAAAATTTATACTAACCCCACCTTCCTCTGGGCATAGGAGGGGAGCTTTCTCTATTTGTTCAGTTGGAAACAAACCAAGTCATTTGGATTTTTAGTTTTTGGGTTTGGGGGAGGATAGGAAAGAAAGATTTCCTCTTTGATCAGGGACAGTTTGGTGATAAACTATGGATGTCTCCTACAATGGAAAATCTTTTTCAGATGTTTCTGAAAGACACCTGCCATGTTGCTTTAAAAACAATCATACTCCAGACTCGCTGTTATCCTTTGTCCATATGACCTCATAAAAAAGGCACACTTCATCTGCTCTGCTGTATTTTGGTTTGAGGTTTGTAATCTGTGCTGCTGCAAAGTGAAGCAGCTGCTGCTGTTTTTCGTAGATCCTCGTGCTGTGATGTTACAGGGGTTGACCTGCTAGCTCTCCTGCCAGCAGGGTTAGTACAGCATTCAAAACTGACCAGGAGTTATTTGAAGAACTGGGTTTAATTTGGTAACAATTTTGAAACAGTATTTTCAACTTGATACAATGAGTTACAGCTAATCCAGCCTGTGGCAAAAAAAAATGCCTGCTTTCTGCCCAGAGTCTCCTGGGCAAGAAGAGACAGTTTCCCAATGAAGCAAGAGTGAGAATATTTTGGAAAATACGTGCTACTTGGACAGTCAAAATTAATATGGGCTATGGAATTCTGCCTCTTTTTGCAGGATGAGGCCTGTGCATGTCCTGAGAAATGTGCTAAAACCATCTCAGATAACTTCTGATCTGAATATTCTTCTTTTCTGTCTGCTATCACTTGAGTCTTCTTTGGCTGTGATCCGGACCAGCTGATCAGGATTTCCATCCTGATCTTCTTTCCGATAGCAATCTGAATATGTTTGCAAAGGTGGTAGTTACTCTTGATGAGGATGAAGTGCTGCAGTTGTCCTTGGCATGTTATTGTTAGTTAAACTGGTGGAATCTCATTAGGTTAGATTTCTTCATGGCTGCTTACAGATGCTGAATGGTGGAAGATCCATGTGGTCTGCAGAGATAAAGGCCTTCGGAAAGGCAAACGCTTCTCAGCCTGCCACTGAAAGAAGAACCTCTGGAGTCCTTGTAATGCCAGGCTAGCTCATTCTGCAGTGTCCTATTGGCACACAAATAGCATCTGTGGTAAGGCTTAAAGGGCCACTCCAAGGTCATACCTGTTCCCATGCCCTGAAAAAGTAGGTTTCTAATGGAGTTAATGGGAAACAAGGGTGCAAAAGCTGATAATGTTGGAATATGTTTCCTGATCTGAGTTAAGTGCAGGCAGTTAACACCTCAGTCCTGCCAGCATTGTTTCTTAATAGTCAGTTTGAATATGAGAGCTGGCTGAACAGGAGACAGCTGTGGCCTAGGTGCGCAAGATCAGTGACATCCTGGCCTGTATCAGAAAGAGTACGACTAGCAGGACCAGGGAAGTGATTGCGCTGGTGAGGCTGCACCCCAAATACCATGTTGAGTTCTGGGCCCCTCACTACAAGAAGGGCATTGAGAAGAGCAACAAAGCCGGTGAAGGGGCTGGAGAACAAGTCTAATGAGTACCAGCTAAGGGAATTGGGGCTGTTCAGCCTGGAGTGAAGGAGGCTGAGGGGAGACCTTATCAACTGTCTGCAGCTGCCTGGAAAGAGGCTGGAGAGAGGTGGGTGTTGGTCTCTTCTCTCAAGTGACAGGCGATAAGATGAGAGGGAACGACCTCAACCTGTGCTAGAGCTGGTTCAGAAGGCACATTGTGCACAATTTCTTCACTTGGCAGAGGCTGACGAGGGAGAGGCGGTGGTGTGCCCATCCCTGGAGGTGCTGGGAAGACGTGTGGATGGGGTGCTCAGGGATCTGGTTTAGTGGCGGACGGGTAGGGCTGGGCTTGCTGACCTCATGGGTCTTTCCCAACCCAGCGACTCTGTGCTGAAGCGCTTCGCGGCGGGCGGAGCGGGGCGGCCCTGGGGAGGGTTGGGCAGCGCCCGCCCCGCGCATCACGGGATTCCAGCCGCCGCGGCCAATGGCGGCGCCGCGCCGGGGACTGCGGGGGCGCTCCCCGCCCGCCCGGTCCCGCTCCGCGCGTGGGGTTAAAGCCGACCGGGGGCTCCGCGAATCACTGGCCTCCGGGCCGGGAACCGGTGCTGTCGGCGTTTAACTTTCCCGGTAGCTCGATGCGGGGTGCGTGTGCGGCGCTGGGAGCTGGTGCCAACTGCAGCGCCCGCTGATGGAGTCGCCGGAGCATTTGCAAACGCTCCGCGGTGCTGCTGTCTCGTGAAGTGCTATCAGTAGATAATTTACTCCACAAATCCTTTCTGTAGGCATAACTAAAGTTCTCCGTGGTTTCTTTTTCCTGACAGTCTCCTCTCATAAACTCGCCGTGTGGTCAGAGGAGCACGTCTGGCAGGCCCAGCCCGGTCTGTGCGCTCTGCCCCATCATGTTTCGGGACTGAAGACAGCTGCAGCTATTGTCACAGGCTGTTCTGCCCACGACCAGAGTCTCTTCCTCCACCTGGGGTTTGATTAGCCCCAAGCAAATTGCTCTGCCCACATGGCTGAAGTATTTTTGCTGCTGGAGGAGTCTGGGATGTCTCTGCACAGGACTGCATTGCATCATCCTCCATAATAAAGCTTTTGCAAACCAAATACAGCTCCTTCTTGTACCTAAATGACACACAAGATGGTGGCACCCATTTGCATGAGTGTAGAATTAGGCTCTAGCTGAAATGTAGTTAAGGAAATTGCAAGTGACTGCTCAGTCGTGTTAGAATAGAAGTTACTTTCCCATAGCCATTTCATTTCTGATGTTAACAGAAAACAAATTAAAAGTGAATTATGTCAGTTAATAACACAGCACCTGATACAACTGGATGAGATCCGCTGCAGACGGCAGTGCTAAACTTCCCGTTGCTAGTCTGAGTAGAGGAGCTTCTTGTGTAAAGAAATGGCTGCTGAGTAAGGGATGGGAGTCTCCATATGTGTTTGATAGGAATGGTTGGACTCGATGATCCAGTGGGTCTCTTTCAACCTGGTTGTTCTGTGATTCTTTCAAACTTGAGGTACTTTGACACCACTGATACAGGGGATGAGACTCCTCTTCCTTCTCAAGCATCAGCTTCTCTTTGTGATCTACTCTTTGTAGGAAATGGCCTCAAGCTCCGCCAGGGGAGATTTAGGCTAGACATTAGGAAAAAAAATTCACAGAAAGGGTCATTGGGCACTGAAACAGGCTACTCAGGGAGGGGGTTGAGTGACCTTCCCTGGAGGTGTTTAAGGCACAGGTGGACGAGGTGCTGAGGGGCATGGTTTAGCGTTTGATAGGAATGGTTGGACTCGATGATCCAGTGGGTCTCTTCCAACCTGGCTGTTCTATGATTCTATGATTTACAGTTTGCTTCTGAGTTGGATGTGACCCCAGCAGCCCCCTCAGCTCTTGTTTTTCAGAACGAGGAATATGGCACTTCCATGGCAGATCCTCATGCGGTTGGCCCAGACAGACCTGCTTACAAGGGGAATTTGGCAATGTTTTTATGTAAAACCAAACCAACAACAAAACAACCTGAACAAAAATAACAACAATAAAAACAAACAAACAAACAAAACAGCACCAGACCCCCAAGGTTTAGATTGGGCATTGGGAAATTTCTTCACGAAAAGGGCACTGGCAGAGGCTGCCCAGGGAGGTGGTCGGGTCCCCATCCCCGGAGGTGTTGAAAAGACGCGTGGATGAAGAGCTCGGGGGTGGTTTAGTAGCGGGGACAGGTACGGCTGGGTCCCACAGGTCTTTTCCAGCCTAGGGGGACGAGGAGGTGCGGGCAGCGCCGCTGGGCCCCGCCGGGGCGCGCGCTGCTGAGGCGGCGGGGCCGTTGGGGCTCGCGGGGGCCGTTGGGGCTCGCGGGGGCCGTTGGGGCTCGCGGGGGCCGCTGTCCCCGCGCGGGGGGGGAGCCGAGGGAATCCCCTCGCGCTCGGCGTGCCTTTTGTGTTTGTACACACGGCGGCGCGGGCGGGGCCGCCCCTTCCCTCCATTGTGCGCGATTGGCCAGGGGGCGGTGCCGGGGCGGGGCGGCGCGCGGCCCTGCCCCCCCGAGTCAGCCATCTTTCAATTGTGCTCCGAGCCGCCGCCGCCAGCAGCAGCAGCCGCCGCTGCAGCTCCGGCTCCTCCTCGCGCCCGCCCTCCCTCCCGTACGGCCGCCGCGCTCGCCCAGCGGACGGGGTAAGTGCCGCGCCGCGCCCCGCGACCCCCGCCGCCGCCCCGCGCCCTCCCCGCAAACTTTTGGGGCGCTGGGGGAGGGAGGGGGGGAGCACGACGCACACACGCGACGCGACGCGGACCCGCACCGGGAGAGTGGGGCCGGCGCTGCCCGCGCCTTCTCCCCGCGCCGCCCTGGTGGCTCCCCCGGACCCCGCCGGCCGCTGCCCCCCCTCCCCCCAGCCCTCGACCCCGCGGCGACGACCCCGGTCCGGGACCCCCTGCTCCAACACCCCCGCTCGGCAACGCGGAGCCCAGCGCCAGCCCGCCCCGCGCCGCCCGCCGCCCCGCTCCCCGCGGTTGTTGCTCAGCTTCACCATCTTGTCTCTTTTCTCTGGTCACCGACCATATTTTTTTCCCTCCTATTGCATAAAAAACAATAAAAAGGGGAAGACATTCGCCCGAGGAACGACCCAAACCCCACACAATTTTTCGGTTTTCGCGTGCAAACTTTTCCGCTGCCTCCCCCCTCGCCGGCACCCACATGGTTTGGAGTTTCTTGCGATTTTTCGGCGATATTTTTTGCGATTTATTTTTTTCTCCTCTGCGAAAGGACCGGGGCTGCGTTTCGTGATTGTTTCCATTTTGTTCTGGCTCCGGGAGAGGAGTTTGCCTGCGAGAGGCGCTTGGGAGCGAGGCGGCTGCGGGCAGCGCTCGCACACGCAGAGCGACGCGGCGCCCACCACCCCAAAAAAAGAAGGGGGAATAAAAAAAACAACCCCTAAAACCCACAAAACCCCACGAAGTTTGTTGCTTTCTGGCAGTTTACCGGGGCGCTTCCCCGCGCGGCGGCGGCGGGCGGGGCGGCGGGGGCTGCGGCTCG
>WAAB01007891.1:224095-247957 GCA_013389865.1 Piaya cayana
GGTCGAAAAATGTTTCAGTGAACAAGTTTCAACAATACAACTTTATAAAAAAAATATAAATAAACCTGACAAATTTTTCTGGACAATGCCAGCATTTGGATTTTTTTAAACAAGTAAATTTCTTATCAATGGCAACTGAGTGGTGTTTGTAGCATTTTTATCATCCAGTAGATTCCATCCATTCACTATACTTTTCTAACTGAGTTGTCCTACATGCAAGTACATGTTTTTAATGTTGTCTGTCTTCTGTGCTGTTCCTGTAAGTTTGCTATTAAAATACATTAAATGATGCCTGCTTTTAGTCTTGATTTTTAAATATTACATATGGGTTATACTTGATTAAAAAAATATCAGCCTTCCCTTTTTTCTTCAATATGTAGCCTAAATATTTACAGCAGATCTAGGAAACACTGGGCATGCTACTTGGGCTGAAGTAGTGTATAGATGAGGGGGTTTTAAGGGTGTAAATTTTCTGTCCACTCCACATGAAAGCAAGTTTGGCGATTGTTTTACCAGCTGCAGTCTGGAACTGGACCAGGCTGTCTAACTAATCTGCAATGCTAAGAATTGGTTTTGTTTCTGTTCCTTTCTTACTTGGCTTAATGCTGGATTTGGAAGCATTTCTTTTTTTATGGTTTTTGTACAAGTATGATATAAATGATGGGGAGCTTATAGTTTTGGGATTTGTTTGGGTTTTTTCCTTTGATTATTATTATTTTTTTTAAACTCCTGCACTCTGTTATCTGGTTTCTTGGTCTGTAAGTATTCACTTTTTGGTTGACTACCTTTCTGTTTCAGACACACCCCCATGTTTGAGAGCTTAGTCCATGTGTGATTAGTTTCGGTTTGTACATTCCACTCAGGCACTTTTGTAATCTTTTTGCTGTAAAAGATACCAAGATGTTTTTAAAAATAGATCAACAATAAGAAAAGAGTCAAGGAGAGTCCAAATCTATGAGGCCAGATGGGATCCACCCTAGAGTACTGAGAAAGCTGGTGGAGGAGATTGCCAAGTCACTTCTCCATCTCCAGCAGCCCTGGTTAACAGGGGAGGTCATGGATGACTTGGAGGCCTTCCAGTGTGACACCCATCTACAAGACAGGCCAGAAGGAGGATCCGGGGAACTACAGACCTGTCAGCCTGATGTCAGTAGTAAAGATTATGGAGTGGTTCATATTCAGTGAACTCACCAGGCATGTGCAAGACAACTGGGAGATCAGGCCCAGCCACCATGGGTTCATGAAGGGCAGGTTGTGCTTGACCAACCTGATCTATGACTAGGTGACTCGCCTACTGGATGAGGGAAAGTCTGCGGATGTTGTCTACCTGGACTTCAGTAAAGCTTTCAGCACTGTCTCCCACAGCATCCTCCTAGCGAAGCTGGTGGGTCATGACTTACCTGGCAAAAAGTACACCTGTCTAAAAATGTGGCTGCCTGGCCTGGCCCAGTGAGCTGTGGTGAACAGAGGTAAATACAGCTGGTGGTCAGTCACAAGTGGTGTTTCTCAGGGATGGGGCCAGCCTTGTTTATTGTCTTTATTAATGATCTGGATAAAGGGATTGAGTGCTCCCACAGTTAGTCTGCAGATAACACCAAACTGCATGTGTCAATCTGCTCGAGGGTAGGAAGGATTTGCAGAGGTATTTGGTCAGGTTGGATCAATGGGCTGAGGTGAATTGTATGAGGTTTAACAAAGCCGATGTCTGGGTCCTGCACCTGAGTCGTAATGATCCATTGCAATGCTACAGGCCTGGCGAAGAGGGTCTAAAAAGCTGCCTGGTGGAAAAGGACCTGGAGGTGCTGGTTGACAGCTGGCTGAACACAGGCAAGCAGTGTGCCCAGGTGGCCAAGAAGCATCCTGGCTTGTTTCAGAAATGGTGTGGGTAGCAGGAGTAAGGGAAGTGATTGTGCCCTTGTACTTGACACTGGTGAGATCACACATGTTTACCGTTATCAGATTTGGTTCCCTTGCTACAAGAATGACATTGAGGTCTTGGGAGTGTGCCCAGAGGATGGCAACAAAGCTGGTGTAGGGTCTGGAGCACAAGTCTTATGACAAGTGGCTGAGGGAACTGGGGCTCTTTAGTCTGGGGAAGAGGAGGCTGAAGCAGAAACTATATTGTAGAGAATTCTCTATAGAGCTACCTGAAAGGAGGTTGCTGTGAGGTGGGTGTTGGTGTCTTCTCCCAAGTGTTTAGTGATAGGATGAGAGGAAGAGATCTCAAGTTGCATCAGGAGAGGTGTCAATTAGGTGTTAGGGAATGATCTTGATGATCTTGGAGGTCTTTTTTGACCTTAATGTTTCTATGGTTCTACAGAAGCAGTGCTCAAACAGGAGCTCGCATTGAAACTTACTATATTTTATATGCCCCCTAACTGCTGATGAAGTTCCTGTGAAGAAATTTACTGCTGAAATTATGTTCTATAAAAAACTTGAATTTGATTTTTCACTTGAAACCTGGTTAAAAATTCTGATGGACTGGCCTGGAAATGGATTACGTTGTGTACTTCTTGATGGCTCTACTGATAATGAAATAAGTTACAGAGAAGAAAATATGTAGGCAGTGAACAGATTTCCCCTCTGTGCTGACCCCTATGGAGCTCATTTGCTGCTAAATTCTTTCAAGAGGTTCTGAGTGAGCTCTAAATACAGGAGTGAATTTGTCTGAAGATTTCCAAAGAGGATTAATAGAAATGTATTATCCGCCTAGGTTTCTTGAGCAGAGTGCCAAAAATTACAAAATAAATCACTTTATTTGTAACTTAGTTCTAGTAATGAATGTTGTTGCTGGTATAGTGTGGAGTAAAGTCTAGTTATAATAGAGTAGCTTGTCACAGAGAAAACTAATGCTAGACAAAATGTGATTGTGTCCTTTTAATGCTAAGGAATTCATAGCTATAAACTGAAAATGAGGGAACATCATTCCCTCCACCATCGTTGGAGCATCCAGAACAACAGAAATATAAAAGGTGAGCAACTGAGATTTAACCAATTTGAGATGTCGCTTCTATCTGCTTGTTAACAACCCCTGTTAAAATCGCTATAAATGCATTTCAGTATCATTAACTACTTGTTCTGTCCTGTACTTCAGAATTCTGTTTCATCCACCAGTCAACAGTGCTGCAGCCAGCTACACAAAAGGTAATCAGGGTGATTATTTTTTGGTGATCTGGAATTGAAGTATTGTTAAGGAGCTTTTTTTTTCTTTTGGTCTTAGATACATTAGAAAACCAAATCTAGACATTTTGGTACATGAAATGCGAAGTTCTTTCTCATAAAAGAGAATTAGGGTGAGGAATGCAAGGACAATGCAGTTGAACTGCTCAAGGCAGGAGAATTCATAATCCAAGATGAAGGGGTCAGGAGTCTGTGCATTTGATAACATGTGTGTGGTGCTACACCTGCAGCTTAGGGATAAACTTTACTTCTTAGAGTGTTGATTATGATGGTACTAGAGATGCAGTGTGAATTCTGTTAGTGATTAGCTGTCCGTATCTGTGTTGATACAGAATGGTGTCTTGTTCTTATTACTGAAAAATATTAGGGTGCTTTTTTTAAATTTGTTTTTTTCAGATATGATGGATTCTAATTCTTCAGACATTTCCAGTGTGTTGCTGAAAAAATGACCCCTAGCTTTCTCAGCCGTTGTCCTGAGCATGCTATTTTTTTTGTCTTTACTGTGCAACAGCATAGAAATAAAAGCAATTAAATCATAACCTTCCAATGAGAACTGTGTTTTTAAATACATTTTTTTTCCAGAATATTTTAATTCCTGTTTTGGATGGATCTTTTAGTTGCTATTGTTTAAGGTGATGATGCTTTTTTTTAATGCTGAGAGTTTAGGTGTTTGGGATTATATTTTTCTAGCAGATCCTGGAAGCTATCTGTCTAGGGATGGTTGGCATAATTCATCCAGATTTGGCAGCTTGCTTGCACCTGGGAGTCCCTCAAAGGCAGGCTCTGCAATACACAAAACCCACGATGAAATGATGGGGGCTGGTGTTGGTACAAAAGCTATGGAGGAGGAGGAATGAGACCATCTACAGTTCCTGTTTAATCAACTATTTTCCTTGTGTAATATTCCTACAAAAACATTATTGGAACATGGTGGAGGAAGGACTGCGTAGCATTTGGAGATCCGTAGCTAGGGCAGACATGGATTGTTAGACAAGGTAGGATGCGGCATATTTAGGGTTAAGTTCTAGGCTGCTGATGTTGTGATGCTGGTGCTCTCTTGGTCACTTCAGGATTACACGTTCCTGCTCATGAAGAGGAGGGGTGAACAAAGTAGTTCTGGTTCTGTTACATGCAGTGGTGTAATTTAAAAGCAACTGAAGAATTCTTGTTTGATCAATGCAGTTTCCCTGTTTCACGTTGCCATGTCTGTCATGCTGTTTGGAGTAAGCAGTAGCTGCTAGTGGCCCTGATAGCTGTCTATATGCCTAAAAGGCATCAGCTAAAAAGTAGTTCAAAGTATGTGGGCCCTTACCAAATAGACATTGCAGCTTGTTCCGAGAGTATGGCCATGCGTCTTCTCCTGATTAGGTGAACTGGTGACATTTCAGGGGCTGTGAATGGAGAAACAGGATTGAGGAGAGACACACAGGTAAGGACGTGTCTTTTTCTTTTGTTGTTAGAGCTGACTTTCTCACTTCTCACTGGACAGAAGTTGTGACCTATTTCAGAGAGATTTTCTGCACAGAAAGTTGATTTCTGGGTGTTGTCCCAGAGGCAGCTGTTACATCTGGGCTTTTTTTCAGATTCATACCACCACTTCCCATCTTCCTGGCCCATGCATTGGGATAATAATAATCACAAAAATACCCAACAAGAATATCTATCCTTGTAGGAGAAAGGTACCACCTTTTCTTCGTCCAAGAGTTTTCTTTGTATGCCTGGCAGTGATGGAATACTTCTGAGTAAATGAGAAAGGACAGCATGGATTGTAGCTGTAAGTCTGAAGGGCTTTTTGATTGCATGTTGTCTGTCATTCCTGGGAATATTACCTGTTATGCATCTAAACTAAATATACAACTAGACAATCACAGCTAAATAAATACACAATATATGTATGCAATGTACAATATATATTTAAAATAAAGAGTATTGTGTAATTGTGAGAAACGGCTGCATAATGCTGAGGCTTTGGAACGTTCTCTGGTGCAGCATGCCTAGAAGCTTTCTGCTTTTTCCTTGATGGTGATGCTTACTATTCCTTTGCAGCAGTAACACTGAAAATCCAGCTACTTGGGTAAAATTGCACAAAGATGAAGTTAGGATGAAAGGTGGGTATATCGTGTGCTCTCCAAGATAGCATCATAGTCATTCTTGAGTGGGTAATAAACCTAGATTTGTGATCACACGTTTGTAGGCTTACACATAGCATGCAGTTTGAGACATAAGCACGTATTCTTTGCTGCACCGTCTTCTGCAAACAGCATCCCCCTCATCTCATGTGGGCACACCATTACACACAGCAGGATTTCTAACAGCAGGAGTTCTTTATGTTACCAGGAGCTCCTGTGAAGTCAGAAAGACTTGAGGGAAGAAAAAGAAAATCCTGAAAAAGAAGAAAACCATCCCTACAGCTCTGGAAACCACTTGTGTCTCCTGATGGTGTTAGGACTGAGTGTTCTTGTTCCCCTACCCTGACAAGAGCCTGGCCTCACCTCCTCATTGCATTATGTTTGTGTTTATGTAGATGCCGTTTCACAAAAGTGTCCCAAGTAAAAGCCAACTAGAAAACATCTATTGCATGTACACCCTACAGTGGCTGTGAGCTATTTCTGTATGCCTCAGTGATAAATGTTAGCTCTAGTTATGCCTCCACCACTGTTTACTCACGAATAATTAGGGTAGTTGATCCCCTCTCCTGCCAACCTAGATTTCTGAGAGATTTTGCCAGCTCAACTACATCTGAGTTTTCCTTGGTGTCTGTTGAAATTGGTGAGGAGTGTAATTATCTCTCTTGCTTTTGCCTTGTGGACAGACAGCTTTGAGGAGAAGACAGGCTGAGATGAAGTAGCAGTCATCGGGTCAGAGATGCTCTATTCTTTTACACGCACTGGAGGAGCAACAAGGGTGAAGAAATGATATTTACAGTCCTGCTCAGGACACAGTCTTCCTCTAAATGCATCATTGCCTGGCAATGGGAAGATGGGAAGGCTGCCAGGTGAACACATGGGCATGGATGCCGGCTGTGAAGAGTGTAAGCATGAATTGTAGATGGTAGGATGGGCGTCCCAGTTGGGCGCATACCCAGGACCAGTTACTGCTGAGGAGCTGTGTGTCCCTACATCTAAAGGCTGGAGTGACTTCAAACAATCACTGCTTGCTAATTCGGGGCATAGGAGAGTTGCCAGACTGGCATGCATAGCCCTGAGATCTCAGGCTTTGGCTTAGCCGCAGAGCAGGTAGGGAATTGGCAACAGTGACACAAGCTTCCTTGTGCTAGCTTGCCAGTGTGCTTTGCCTGGAGGGGCTGACTCCAGGGTGAGTGGATGATGGCTTTTTCTTTGTTCCCCCCTTCATCTGCACTCTTCTGGGGCTGCAGGCATGGGCCAGATGTGCAGAGAAGGGGGCATCTGTACAGCAAGGCTGAGCTGGACAGGCACGCAGACCAGAGGGGTGCTGGGCTGATGCCAGCGCTGCTCTCGCAGGAGGACAGGGTGAATGCTGGGACTTGACCAGCCAGACCTGAGCAATGGGGGAAGGCCAGGGTGTCGGTCTAAGGGATGCTGCCATGGATGCATGCACTATCTTCTGGGAGATAACTGACACACTTGAAACCAGATGTGTCAGCAGGGTTTGCCCTATTCCCAGATGTAGTGGTTTTAGTTTACCTTCCTGGTAACTAAGGTCATAACTAAGGAAGTATTCCATCTCATTTCTTTACGGAAGCAAAGATATAAAGAGGGAAGTCGGAAGTCAGTGGGGCATCCTTCTTCCGGGAGGGCTGGAGGGCAGAGAAAACTCCCTGCGGTTGCTCTGCTGTGGGAGTGGGCCGAGGCACAGACCTGCTGATTACCCAGTCGGGAGGAAGGGGTCCTGAGGTTCCGGAAACAACAATTTTTTTGCATAAGAGGGAAGTGAAAACTTGTGTTCTTTTTTCCCCCCCCCTTCTCTCTCTATATATATAAAAACTGCTTTAGTCCTACTGGAGTTTGAGGGTTTTTTTTCTTTTTTCTCCCTCTCTTTCTTTCCCGCCCCACCGTGGTCAGGAGGGGTATTGGGGCCTCTGTCCCAGGCCCTTTGGAAAATTGGCATTGGGCCAATTTCAACTGGTCACACCAGAGCATAACTTGAGCTGTGGTTAGTGGTGCCAACACTTGTAGTAGCTGCTGATCTGACATCGGGGAGTCTTGCCTTGCTGCTGACTTGACCTGGGACTGGAATGGGTGAGGAGCTCAGGTGTTTATGGAGACACAAAACAGCAACCAAGGGGAAGCGTTACCTTATGTGTGAACCTTCAATAGTCATAAGCTTCCTGCAGCCCATCTCTTCAGGTCTACATGTGCAAAAAATGAGCAAGATAATTTTTCTCTGAGAAACTAATTTTCTTTTGGTGAATATGATTTTTTGTTTGTTTCTGGTGGAGTCACCCCCATCCTCATGACAAAGGCATCTTTCCTCCCTTCCATTCTCTGGCACACTAAAGGCTTTAAATTGATGGGCATTTGCCCTTGTTTTGAAGTTACAGAACTGGTTCTTTGATATACCTGCCAGCTTCACAATGCAGCTCGGATGTGGTAAAGTTAGGAGATGTTTTCTGTCTAGTGTCTGCTTGAAGCTTCATAGACAGTGAATCCCTCTAGAAAAGGGCACATCTGTTCAGGAATCTGATCTCATTTCTGCCTTATAGGTTCTCCAACTCAACGGACCATTTGCCATCATGGAAGTAATTGTTGTGAATGTTATAGAAAAAAGAAGCTGAAGCCAAAGCCACAGACAGTATCCAACCTCGCTAGTGTTTATTCAATAAATTAATAAAATAATCAGTAATAGCATAGCATTGAAGTTCATAACAGTGCAGTAATCTGTTCTGAAACCATTGTGGTTATTGCTAGCAGAGCAGCTGCTATGTGTAATGTAAAAAGTCTGGCTACGGGTGCAGATAGTGGTTATACTGCACCCTGGAGCATCGTGGAGCTGAGGCCTAACAGCTCCACAGAAACACATCTGTTCCCTGCCACGCTGATGAGGGCTGTTCTGGATCTGCTGCCTGCTGCTGCCAGCACTGAATTTGTCCTCCTGGTGTCAGTACCTAAATTACAGCAGATCCTGTAAAACATGATGCTAAGACTGGGAGGCTGTTGACCTTGGCACCTTGTTTGTGAAGCTACTCTCACCTTCCTCCTACCCAGCTTTTGTGCGGGCAGGGTACCTGCTGCCGGCATGGAAACCAGTGAGCTTGTGTCCCTGAGCGTGGGACAACGTGGGTCACACAGACTGTTCTAGGCTCTGTGTCAATTTGATTTGTGTTTTTTTTCTATAAATAAGAAAGATATAATTACATTCTTGCTGTAAAGTCTTTGCCCTCCCCTGCTTCATCACCCTGCCACATTCTGCTGCATCCATAGCTTCCCTTCCTACTGTAACAGAAATATTGCTGCATGCTCTGCCTGAAAGAAGCAGTGAGTCCATCTTTCCCTGTCCACAGACACTCTCATCTCCCTCTCCTACCACTGCTTCTACCCAATTCCATCCTTTTGTGTGACAGAGAAGACAGCTTAGTTCTGCAGTTACCACAGCTTCTACAATGACTTGGTTGGCTAAAGCTTCGTCCGCTAAAACTACATCCTCTAAAGCTGGCAGCATCCTTCCCTCGTACTGCTCAATTCTCCTCACCCTCTAATTTTGGTGTGAGCTTGGGCAGATGCTTTTTAATGTACTTAAATAATAATGGGTATTTAGTGTAAGTATATGATAAACCACTATTATTTATATAAAAATTATATATATTATTTAAACATATTTTTGTAACTATATAATTATGACTAATATGTTATTCTATGTAATTCTGCATGCACACAAATATAGAATATATAATTTATTATTTAAGCATATGAAGTTGGAAAGATGCTTTTTATATGCTTAAATAATAACAATATATTGCTTATTATAAATATGTATTTAAGTGTGTTAAAAACATCTCCTCAACCTTGTACAAAGTCACAAGGTGAGAGTAGTTAAGTGTTGTGAATGAGAGGTTGGTGCCAGATTTAGACATCTATATGTGTATATTTTTTCCTTTCTGTAGGGTTGGTAAAGGTGAGTTGCCTTAGGTTTACTTGTTGGTGTAGCCTATTCTGTATTTTTTACATTTTTGCAGATGTACAGTTATTAAAATGTCACTAGCTAAATGGTGGAGCTCATCACTATTACCCTGTCCACAGACATCAGGCGCCAAGCCAGGCACTTTCTTCAGGGGTTGTGATGTGCTGCAGTACAGAGAACAGTTATTTCTCTCTCCCTTGTGCATGTACCTACACTCTCCTGCCCTCTCCTCACCTCCTCTGGGAGCTGCCTCTGCAATTGTGAGGTAGACACAACACAGTCCTAATGATGATCTCTTTCTTGATGATCTTTCGTTAGATCCTAGAAGGCTCTTTCATTTCTCTAGTAACCTGTCATCCTGTTGAGATTCCAGTGTGTGCTCTGTGAAGCAGCTTGAAGTCAAGGAGTGTGCCTCGGATTCTGTCTTGCAAGGGATTCTGTGTGCAAGGGAGGTGTGGAATGGACTACAGTAAAGCAGGTGACAGCAAGTGTCTAATTTCAGCATGCTCCTGTGTTGATTCAGCCTCATGTGCGGATGCATGTTGTCCTCCTGGCAGCAAAGGTTTTGATGGATTGGTGGTTTTTTTACTGCCAGATGCATGAAAATGACTCCTGCTTGGGGCCAGGAGAGCTACCTGTGCTTTCTTCTTCCAGCTTGAGGAATATATTTATCCATCCCTATGTTGGAGCTTGTGCAGGGAGATGTCACTTACGCCTCTGATACCGTGTCCTATCCCAGTACTAGTGAGGGGAAGTGGATGCTACTAAGGCTAAGAGTTTAAACTATGTGAAGGGTCTTTGTCACATGAAAAATGATAAAACTAGGTAGGAAAAGTGCCTTTGTTCTGGGCTTCTAGAAAAGTGCATCACCCAGCTAAAAGGACCTTTCCCAATGCTTGACTAGCAGAAGAGTGCCAGCCAGCCAGCCTGGCTGAGGTGGCTCCAGGGCCACAGCAAATGGTCCCCCTAGTCCTGTGCAGTGCCCACCCCAGCACCCTCTTGCCAAATGGCTGGGTGATAACTGCACGTGTGAGCCAGCTGAGGGAGTGGCCTGTGGAGGCCTCAGCCTGCAACAGCTGCAGGTGACCAAAAAATCACTGATCAGGTGCTGGGAAGGATGGTGTGGGCTGTGCTTGTGGCTCCTCGATGCTGAAGTTCTTTTTTATATTAGTGTTTGTCCAATCATTTTTCTTTATCTCTCTTGTTCTTAGCAGATCTGTACTGCTCTTCTTCCCAAGAACAGCTTAGGCAGGCTCTGCCAGGGTGGAGAAATACTGGATGCCATTTGGAGCTTACTTTTGAGCAAGGTAAACAGGGAGTGGGCAAGGTTCACAGTAAACCATTTGGCACCGTGTAGAACTGTCTTTTATTTAGCATCACGGTGCTGCTGTCATCCTCAGGATGTAGCTTGGCACTAATTGTTTCTCCAGTTCATTTAATTATGATAGGTTGGTCCCAAGATACTGCTGCTTTTAATATTATGCAGATTCACATGGTACCTACTGCTAGATCCCATGGGTGCTGGGAGCTGCTGATCAAGGTGCCAAATCTCAGCTCCTGAGTGAAACTTGGTGAGATGCTGAGCTATAACTTGGGGGTGGAGGCAGGTAAAGTAAAATTAAACAAGCCTCTACCACTGTGCTTATCTAATGCCACAGTTTACTAGTACATCACAAGCTGAGGAAGAGCATGTTGGAAGTGTTTCTGTATCAAATAAATCCAGGACCAACTACAACAAACCACAGGGTGGAGCAGAAGTACGGCAGAGACACAGAGAAGCAGATGATGAGGTCTGAGGAAGAGCTGCCCTGGGATACCATCGGCAGTGGGGAGACAGACACCCAAACTCACTCTGAGAGCAGGCTTTCTCTTCTCAATCTTGCCCCAAGAATTAGTTTCTCAGCAGCAGACTTTCCTATTCTCTCCAAAGGATGAAATTGCTGCTTTTGTGCGTTTGCAGCAGTGCTGGGGTGGGGGTTGCTACTGCTTTTAACATGATCCAAAGAGCCATCAACCACCGTGTGAGATTCATCCTGGAAATGAGGGGTTTAGCCCCCAGAACATTCCCTCCTCCTGTTACAGGTCCTGTGAAAGCTCAGTGGTTTGTAGAGCAAGAATTCAGTTGGGACCATGAGGGAGGTCTCTCCTGGGCAGCTCAGAGGTGTGCACTCTTACTGATGGAAATCTGCTTTCAGCAACATTACTGAACTCCCTGCTTCTTTAAATGCTAGCATAGATTTTAATAATGATATTATTACATTGCTGAACAGATTCAAGCAGCAAGAAATACATCCACCTTATTTAAAAGCAGCTAAGTGAGCATATTTTATTTAATAAACTCTTAAAACACTCTGCACTAGACCTGTCCTCAGTGTCAACTGTGTCAGTTCCCCTGTCTCTGTTGGGTAAGGGATGCAATGTTGGCAGACAAATTTTTTTTTTAATAAGGAACCAACATTTTGGCTGAGAATTTTGACTCTGCCTTGTGACTGAAATCAGTCAGTGATAGTTGAAGATAATGACATCAAAAATATTTTTTTAACTATAGTTAATTGATTCTCATGGGAAATTAGCATGTAATGGGCCGTTTATTCACTGTTTACACCTAGCTAACTGAGCTCAGAATTGCAGTCTGCTACTGTGATTAGTGAATCTCCTTGTGCCTTGGTGATGCTGGGCTTTGATAGCAGAGGACTGAGGCTACACCCAGCTGGGGCAGGCAGCAGGCACCCGGCCCTGCGGATGTCACTGGAAGACAAACATTGCTGGATGGTTTCAGTTATTCTGTGGATGCTGTGCCATCCCCTGTATCGCCATATTTCCTACTGCTGTTGTCTTTTTCCTGTCCCACTACAGCTGTGGCTTCTCACATGCACGTCTCCAGGCTATACATCAAAACCAGGCTTTCTGCAACTGTGGCTCTGCAATAAACAAGGAAGAGGGCATGTTCCTGCTTGACTGGTACGTTAAGTAGATGTTCAGTATCCAGACCTCATTTCAGGCAGGCAGAAAAGAGGAGGAAGGAGAAGAGGATGATTTTCTCTCCTCCCTGACAGCCAATGATGCCTTGCAAACCTTCTGCGTTTGTGACGCCAGCCTGCAAATTCAGTGTTAACAGCTGTTTTTGAGCTGCTGACTGGATGGCAGGGATGCTACCTCCCAGGATATTTGAGCATGTGAAAGCTGGCTACAGCTGCAGGGATGAGAAGGGCTAAAAGGATGTTTTAGAGCCACTGAAACACTGAAAGAATGTGCTGGAAACTTGGGAGATATCAGTCTGTGTTACAACTGAGCTGACTGCTTTAACCCTCATTCAAGCTACTCTCCTTAATATTTATTTCTTACAGAAGCAGCTCATTTTTTAAAAATATCCTGTGATAGGCTTGTGTTATCTTTGCTTGTTATTATTCTCCAAGGTTAGACAGCAACTCTGTGATAGTGCCTTAAGAATGAGATGAGCCAACTTGGCTCTTGGCCTCATTTTTACATCCATCCAGACACCTTCACCCTCATGTGCAGGTATCAGAATTGGGGAAATGTCCCATTGGCAGAGGGGTTTGATAAATATTGTTAATGTAACAAGGACTTCTAGGTACAAAGCAAGAGCTAATAAATGTGTAAATGTGCTTTAGTTAATTGAGGAGACTCTGAATTCCACTCTACCTGGGCTGGACACAGTTAACATGAGGGGATTTGCTCCATTTTATTTTACAGATGAGGAGCAGAGTGGGAAGTTCTCAGGTCAGCCTTCCCATTGCCTGGTTAGTTGCCCCCTTCCCGCTTTCATCTATGCAAACAGTTTTTAAAATGACCCTTCATGTTCCTATTTAACTTGTTTTAATTGCACAAGTGACTTCTGTGTAGATATAAGAATGATAACAGTGAAAATTATAGGTGATAGCTATTTGGAGAACAGTGCATCTGTGCGGCAGGCTGGTAAATTCTGAGTATTTCATGGAAGAAAATGGAGGGGCAGTAGTGCCCTTTTCAAGCTCTTCCAGAATAAACCCATCACTGAGCAGAACTGCTTTGATCTGAACGTTTCATAAGGAAATGTTTCCTTTCAGCAGCAGCACAACAGTCACCACAATGGGGTGCTCGTAGAAAAAAACGTCTGAAGTGTGCCAGGCAAAGGGCCTGTGTTTCCCAGGGTACTGAAGGAGTGACAGTCAGTGGGCTGCTTTACTCCGTTTGGCCACTGAAAAATCAAAGAGCACCAGTTGTGATGACAGTGGTGAAATCTGTTTGGGGTAAGTGCTTCAACTTCCCATCATAATACAAGGTTTCTCCTGAGTCCCATGTACACCTGGAAGGCTGCCACTGGAGCCAGGCTTGGGGCACAGCCACGGTGAGAAAAAACTCTCTGCCTGCTAATACAGGCTACTCCTCTTACCAGCAAGGCAAGGATGTGGGCAACATGCAGTAGGAACCTGGCCAACTCCTGCTCTGCAGCCAGTGCTCACTTTACGATGACTTCAGTGGGACTTACAAGAAAATAAAAGTTTAAAATCATCTAGGGAGGCAAGGGCAGGTATTGAAGGGCCATGTGTTTTATGCATGATTGATGGCTTGCAGTCAGTGAGGTTGTGCAGCCTCACTGGACGTGAAGAACCGCATTGAAGGAGGCAATGGCACTCTCAGCTTCAATTTGCTCCCTCATCTCTGCATTTCAGAAAAGAATAAACATTTTACAAGTTGAGGAGGAAGGAAAAGAAAAAAATAATACCTCTTTGATTGATTACTTTGCTAAAGTAGTTGAAAATTGTTCCTGCCTGTTATGCATCTATTCTGAGGGATGCAGTGAGGAGTTGAGGTCGGCTATTCATTGTGCACGGGTCGGTTTTGACAGGTTTCTGTTCTTTTAGCAATAAGACAAAAGTAATTGGATGTAAAGAACTTACCTGGGAGGAGGGCTGCCCAGGGCAGAGAGTCATTTCAGAGAGGTAATAGGGGGCCTGCACACAGGAAAAAAAAGTGATTTAACAGAACAAAAAAGCTCAGTTTCCAAAAGTGCAGGATACCTCAAGCCTGGGGGGAAGATTTTGCAGGAGCTTGCTGCTTTGGCAGTGCTCCTGAGGGCAGCGGCCATCCCAGCACCCGTCTGGCTGGTCTCCAGCTGCTGTGATGCCAATCACCTAGTGATTGTGAAGACCATTGCAGCTTCACCAGAGCACCCAGCACTGATTGCTCACCCTGAGAAACCGGCAACTGGGGTTGAAAAGGAGGAGGTGAAAGGATAGGGAAGTGATTTCGGGTAAGGGGATGGAGGAAGGGTTTGCTCATCAGGTGTACTGAGGCTGCCCAGCACTGTGAAAACTGGATCCCTCCCTCTGAGCTGGTCTCATCAAATGAAAACAAGAGGCTAGAAGCTGAGGTTTACAGCTGGTATGTCTGAAACAAATTAAAGGAAAGAATATTTGAGAATAGGTTGAGTATTCCAGAACTGGACATAATACTCCAGATGAGGTCTCACAAGAGAGGAATTAGAGGGACAGAACCACCTCCTCTAACCTGTTGGCAGCTCATGTCAAGCTTCTCATCAATCAGCACCCCTGAGTCCTTCTTTACAGTGCTGCTCTCAATCACGTTGTCCTCCATCCTGTATTGAAAGAGTGGATTGGCCTGACCCAGGTGTAGGACCTTCTACTTGACTGTGCTGAACATCATGAGGTTTACACAGTCCCACTTCTCCAGCTTGTCCAGGCCCCTGTGGGTGACCTTCTGTCCTTCTATTGTGGCAACTGCACCACTCAGCTTGGTGTCATCTACAAACTTCAGGAGAGTGGTAGGTGTCATTTTCCAGACAAATGAATGCTTAACCCTCCACAATTTTTAGCTAGCTAAAACATTAAGCATTATTGTTCTAAGGCTGTTAATGTTTTGGTGTCCAGTAGCAGCACTGGAATAATGCTAGGAAGTTGCAGTTAACAGTTATTTGGCTGTCAGGAGGCTTAGGTGTAGGGCGTGAGTGATTTAAATAATTCCCATAGATTTGTCAGTTTCTGTTGTCACATGTATGGGGACAGAAGAAATCACACATACAAACATGCCTAAGTAATGAGCTGTCTAATGAAGTGCTTTCATCTATAGTCATTAACTGTATATTGTCAGGCAGATCGGGGGAAAAGAAGGCAGAATCCCATGTCAAAGTTTCATACTGTGTCCTGCTGTCTTTGACAACAGCAGCTGGTCCCACCCTGCACATGAGAGGTGCTCCCAATATCACATCAGTGCTCAATGCATTCGCCCACCAGTGAAACGTAAGGGCCCTGAGGAAAACAAACCTAATTAGTGGGAAGCTGGTGAATAACTGGAATAAACTAAAAACCCCCTTGTCATCAGGAATAGTTTATTTAACAAATCCCAATGACAAATTTCGTATCCTTCAGCAGGGATCACCAGCCATGCACAACAGAAGTGACCCAAAACAAGTACCCCATAAAATGAGCATAAATCTAATGTAAGAAAAAAAAATCACATCTTTTCACAGTTGTATGTACTAAACAGAGGCTTAAAAAAGGATGCTCTGACAACACACCTTTACAATACATAGTGTCAAATATTTGTAATGCCAGGGACAGCCTTTGCAGGCAGAGCTTGCCAGCCATAGACACTGCCTTCGATGTGCCAGGCAGCGCTGCTTCCTAACAGCAAAGGTGAATACAATGAAGTTCCATGGAAGAAAACATAACACTAACTATGGTTTCCTCAAAACCTGTGCATCAGGTAGCAGTGGTTCTGGGGCGTCTGAATTGTCACCTATTGCTGTTAGAGCATCAGGCAGCCATAGCTTGCCACAAGCAATTTAAAAGAATCTCCTAGGGCTCCAGCTTTTCTCCCACCTTAGCTGGAAAATGCCATGCGTAGTATTTCTCAGCCGCTAAGTGATCCGCCTCTTTGTGTTCCTT
This sequence comes from Piaya cayana, assembly GCA_013389865.1. Lineage (NCBI taxonomy): Eukaryota > Metazoa > Chordata > Aves > Cuculiformes > Coccyzidae > Piaya > Piaya cayana. Next base: position 240,283 of record WAAB01007891.1, read on the forward strand.
GCAAAATGGGGGCATTGAAACGAGAGTCCTCACAGGCTCAGAGGTATGGGTGGTGTTACTGCTGGCTGACTCCTAACTGGGCTGTTGGTGCTAAAGATTGGGATGTACATACAGGTCTTGGAGAGCTTGGCCCATCTGTTTTTGAGGGTGTAGTGCATATATGTTTATCATCCCCACATTCAGAGCTTGTGATACATCAGGTAGGATTTTTATTGTGGACGTGGGCTGTGACTTTCCGTGTATTTTCACATGCTTTAATCTCTTTCCCCAGAGACTTTCTGGGGCCCCAGCCCTCCTCAGCCCAGGCTGGGCATCTCTCCCGTAAATGTTTCCTGGTTCTCTGCATGCAGGAAGTGGTTTTGGGGGATGTTGAGGAAATTCTTTGTCTCCACTTCCTATTTCTTTTCCTGCTTGCCCCCTCTAGCCAGGCACGTGCACTGCTGTCCCCATGCTCCTTTTTTTTTGGTCCGTGTCCAGCCATTTATGCTTTATAAAAGTGGGAGGAGCTGTTTTTTTGATAGCTGGTGTTATTCTGGGTGATATCCAGTGCACTGGAGGATACCCAAGCTGACCCTGAAGGAAAGTTGCTTTCAGCCAGGCTGTTCTGTCTTTCCTGGAGACTAGGTTGGCCTTTGCTTTGCAAAACATCCTCCTCTTCAGGTGGTGGAGGTGTGGGGTGGGTTTGTGCGCAGGCAGAGGTCCTGCCTTCTTCTAAAAGGCCAAATGGCTTTATTCTGACAAATAACAGGCAGTGGCACACTGTGAGCACTGCTAAAATCCTGTCCCTTTCTGACAGCATTGTGGGTTTTCCTCTGTTTTCCTTTGTTTAGGACTAAATGGTCAATTAAATAAATAAAGCTTTAAAATAACTCTCTACTGGTTGGTGCTCTAGAAACACCCAAAGTGCCTGGGGACATGTGGCAAGTCTTGAGCCACAAAGAAAGGCCTGTGGCTAATATTTTCCCACTGTGACCTGTTTTTGGCAGCGGTCTGTTCCATTCAACCTGACTTGCATGATAACATTGTGCCTTCATGAGCCAAAAAAAATCAAAAGGCTTTGAAAACTGGGATCCTTTTGTGTGTCAAATAAACCTTGAAGACGACCGGGCACTTCTCCTCAGGCTGTTGACTTGTGCATCCTGGATGCAGATCCAGGTCTTTGTGTGTCCCCTCTCTCTTCAGGGAAGATACTCACACCTCAGCCCTTGGAGGGCCCTTCTTCTCTACCTCTGCCCAAGCTGAGGCTGTTCTTGATTTTCTTGGGACAAATATACCTGAAATCTGTGACTTTGCCTTGTCAATTTTGATGAAAGAAGGAAATTCAATTTTATTTAGCCCAAAAGTAACATCTGTGGGAGCAGAAAGTCAGCAGCTATTCCTGGGCACTCATGTCCTTAGAGGGGGAAAGTGCTGGAACTAAATCCCCTGTCAGACAGTGATTTACCACGCTAGAAAGTAGATTCATGTTATGTGGGATGCATCTGTGCAGGGAAGAGGCTGGTGGCCATGCTTGCTTTTATGGAGATCAGCTAAGCGTGACTCTGGGCTGGGAAGAGATGGGCACATATATCGGTCCTGTCTCATGAAGCTAGGAGGGTGGCACCAAGCTGGAACCTTGGAGCAGCTCAGCCAGTGTCACCTGCTCATCTACTTCTGGGCAGAATGTTACAATTTGCTGGGAACCTGTTTAGGCATGAAATAAAATATTTATGGAAAGTAGGGAAAATTATAAGGGATGTGTTTGGCAGCCTGATGGCACGGAGCAGTTTGGGTTTATGGGTGATAATCCAGCAGTTACTGTACTGTGGTACAGAGATGTTAATGCTGCTGCAGGGAGCACCAGCCCAGTTCCTCTGCCTCCACTGCTGCTTCATGCACCATATAGCCACCTGAGCCCCTGTGGAAAAATAAATGATGAGTCCTTGTGGCAAAGGAGTCTGACCATGGCTTGGCAAACTCTGGGCAAGCTCTGCTCTCTGTGTCACCCCTCCTTCCAGTTCCACAGAGATCCCAATGACCCCAGATATCACTAGACTCGGTGTCATTTTGGAGCTTCAAAGTTTTCAGTTGGATTATTATTCTTTTTCTAAGCGTTTAGCCAGTATCTGAAGCTTTATCTGATTTAGATCAGAAATTGGTGAGGATGAGTATTTCCTTTAGCCAAAAGGAGCCTACAGAAGGCTGAGCACCAGGAATTTGCCTTTGCCAGGGATCTTTCCCACTTCTATGATCTACGTACTGCACCAGGAAAAATAGAAGGCTATTACAGTGGAATTAATTAAGATGAAAAACTTTGCAATACCAGGAGTGAACGCAGGCAATTTAGTAACGTCTCCTACTTACAACTTCCCACAGGCTCTGTGGGATTCCTGTCGTGCCTCTGCATCCCACAAGCTTTTGACTGCCCCATGGCAGATGGGGAGGTGGAGGCAGGGATGGGCAATACTTACTTGCTGCCCCTGGACAAGTCATGTCTAATTCCAAAATATAATTTACAAATCCTAAATCTTTAACTACAGCTCCATCTAATGGTACGATCTCTGCTGCTCCCTGTACAACGCTAGTTGTGTGGATGCAAATCCTCCTCTGGAGCTGGAGGTTTCTTGCCACACAGCAGCACTGCTGGGCTAAATCCAGCCCACCAAAGGTCAGGGACACAGCAGTGGGGAGGCTGCCACTGCCACCGTGCTTGGGCACACTGGCACATCTGGCCATACCCCAGTCTGCTCCTTGCAGTGCAGATATGGCTTTTTTTCCCCCTACCTTCTTTCCTTTTTTACTGGCATAAAAAAGCAGCAGTGCCTGTGGCCACTTCGGTGAGACGTGCTGGGCTCTGACTACCCCTACCTGAGAGTGGCTGTGCCAGAGTGGATGCTCAGGAATCAACAGAGGCAGCTGCTGGGAGCAGCAAGATTTCTGCTGCAGGATGTCTTATGATGGCTCTCCCCAAAGGTTCCTCTGAGAGCTTTTTCTGCAGCTGGGATGGTGTTTGGCACATCTGGTGGGCACCCACACCAGAGCACTGCAGAGCCAAGGGTACTAGCAACTTGATGCCACCCAGGCTCCTGCACAGCCATGGGGAAGGAGCAGGGTGCCCAGCAAGGTAGACAGTATGTGACCCCATGTGCATCTAAGCGGCACAGTGGTTGAAGTAGAGCATTTAACAGAAAGCCCTGTGATCCCTTGTCTGGAGAGTCCCCTGTGTGCGTGCAGGGATGCGTGCACATCAGTAGCAGCCCTGCAGGACCTGCTGTCCAGGTCACATTCCCCAGCTGTGACAGAGGCCAGGGCACTGCCTGCATCCATGGGCAAAGCTGCAGGTGCTTGGCTGCCTCCCAGCTCTTTCTAGCAAGGAAAAAGGGGAAAATCCCCTACAAATGCATAAGCACTGGAGAATACAGTCCATACAGCCACCCAACCACTCCCCAGAGGTCCTGGTTGAACCATGTGCTGCTACACACTTATCATAGAATCATTAGGTTGGAAAGGACCTACTGGATCATTGAGTCCAACCATTCCTATGGTTAGGGGTACTAAACCGTACACCTCAGCACCTCATCCACCCATCTTTTAAACACCTCCAGGGAAGGTGACTCAATCACCTCCCTGGGCAGACCGCTCCATTGCCTAATGACCCTTTCAGTGAAGAATTTTTGACTTATGTCGAGCCTGAACCTCCCCTGGCAGAGCTTGAGGCCATTTCCTCTTGTCTTGTCCCCTGTCACTTGGGAGAAGAACCCAGCTCCCTCCTCTCTACAACCTCCTTTCAGGTAGTTGTAGAGAGCAACAAGGTCTTCCCTCAGCCTACTCTTCTCCAGGCTAAACACCCCCAGCTCTCTCAGCCGTTCCTCATAGGGCCCGTTCTCCAGCCCCTTCACCAGCCTTGTTGCTCTTCTCTGGACTCGCTCCAGAGCCTCAACATCCTTCTTGTGGTGAGGGGCCCAGAACTGAACACAGGATTCAAAGAATGGTCTCACCAGTGCCGAGTACAGAGGGAGAATAACCTCCCTGGACCTGGTGCTGGTCACAACGTTTCTAATACAAACCAAGATGCCATTGGCCTTCTTGGCCACCTGGGCACACTGCTGGATCATGTTCACCTGTCGACCAACACTCCCAGGTCTTTCTCCTCCTGGCAGCTTTCTAGACAGACATCTCCCAGTCTGTAGTTCTGCATAGGGTTGTTGTGCCCCAAGTGCAGGACCCGGCATTTGGCCCTGTTAAACCTCATGCCGTTAGACTCAGCCCAGCGGTCCAGTCTGTTCAGATCCCTTTGCAGAGCCTCCCTACCTTCCAGCAGATTGACACTTCCACCCAGCTTAGTGTCATCTGCAAACTTGCTAAGAGTGCACTCAATGCCTTCATCCAGGTCATTGATAAAGACACTGAACAGGGCTGGACCCAGCACTTAGCCCTGGGGAACTCCACTTGTAACTGGCCTCCAGTTGGATTTAACACCGTTTACCACCACTCTCTGGGCCCGGCCATCCAACCAGTTTTCCATCCAGGAGAGTGCGTACCTGTCCAGGCCAGGGGCTGACAGTTTCCGAAGCAGAATGCTGTGAGAAACTGTGTCAAAGGCTTTACTGAAGTCCAATGAGACCACATCCACAGCCTTTCCCTCATCCAGTAGTCAAATCACTTTATTATAGAATGCAATCAGGTTAGTTTGACAAGACCTGCCTTTCATGAATCCGTGCTGACTAGGTCTAATTACCTGGTTCTCTTGTATGTGCTGTATGATACCACGCAAGATCACCTGTTCCAGGACTTTCCCTGGTACTGAGGTCAGACTGACAGGCCTGTAGTTCCCTGGATCCACCTTGTGACCCTTCTTGTAGATGGGCACAACATCAGCCAGCCTCTAGTCCAGTGGAACTTCCCCAGTCAGCAAGGACCACTGGAAGAACATGTCCTAAAGTCCTAATGGTGACAGAAAGCTCACCAAATGGTGATTTTAATGGAAGTGAAATGCAGCCTATGATTAAGGTATGAAAACCCATGAGAAATTAGGGCAATGGGGTTTGTTTTACAAGGACAACTTGGTCCAGCTGCTGCCTGGAGGATGAGGTCCTGCATGTGCTTTGTGCCTTGTTGATTGAAGCAGCCTTCTCCCCATTTCTGCAGGCAGGGTTATGGGCAGTGTGTGCTGGGGTGCTGGTAGGGACTGTCCTGATCCTGGTGGGTGTTGCTGCAGTCTGTGGAGCACAGGGTCACACCAGGCAAGTTACTTGCTGGGGCATTTGTTTTTTTCAAGCTGCATTTGCACATATGGAATCATAGAATCATACAATCATGGAATGGTTTGAATTGGAAAGGGCGTTGAAGACCATCCAGTTCCGAGTCCCCTGCCATGGGCAGGGACACCTCCAACTGGATCAGGTTTCTCAAAGCCTCATCCAACCTGGCCTGCAAGCCACAACTTTTCTGTTACCTCCTCAGGAAGAAATTTCTTCCTAAAATCTAATGTAAATCTTCCCTCTTTCAGCTTAAAACTATTGCCACCTCATACTATTCCAGCACTCCCTGAAAAAGACCCCCTCTTTGCTTTTCTTGTAGGCCACCTTAAGTACTGAAAGGCTGCTAAAAGGTCTCCCCTGAGCCTTCACTTCTCCAGACTCAACAAGTCAAACTCTCCCAGCCTGTCCTGGTTTGGGAGGTGCTCCTGCCCTCTTCTTGGTCATCTTCAGGGCCCTCTTACATGGGCTTAATCCAACATATCCTCGAACTTCCTGTGCTAAGCAATCCATAACTGAACACAAAACTCCAGATGGGGTCTCCTGAGAGTGGAGTAGAGGGGGAGAATCACCTCCCTTGACCTGCTGATCTGAAGTCTTCTAATGCAGCCCATTAATACAGCTGGCTTTCTGTGATGCAAGCTGGCCACTTTGAGCTTCTCAGGCCTAAGTACCCCCAAGTCCTTCTCTTCAGGGATGCTCTCAATCCATTCCCTGCCCAGCCTGTATTCTGTGCCTGGAATTGCCCCAACCCAGGTGGAGGACCTTGTACTCGGCCTTGTGAGGTTCACACAGGGCCAGTTCTCAAGCCTGTCCAGGTCCTTCTCAATGGCATCCCTTGCCTCCACTGTGTCAACCATGCCACACAGCTTGATGTCATCAGCAAACTTGCTGAAGGTGCCCTCAGTCCCACTGTCCATGTCTCCAAGAAAGATGTTAAACCAATACCAACCCCTAAGGAACCCATCATGAGTTTCCATGTGGACATTGAGCTGTTGACCACAATTCTTTAAGTATGACCCTTCAGCCAAATTCTTATCCACTGAGTGGTCCATCCATCAAATCCATATCTCTCCAATGTAGAGACCAGAATGTCATGCAGGACAGTGTCAAATGCTTTGCACAAGTCCAGGTAGATAATATCAGTTAGATGTCAGTTAAGGTCAGTTAGTCCAGGTAGATGTCAGTTACTCTTCCCTTATACATCAATGCTGTAGTCCCAATGTAGAAGACCACCAAATTAATCAGGCACGATTTGCCATTAGTGAAGCAATATTGGTTGTCACCAATCACCTCCTTATTTTCCTTGTGTCTTAGCGGAGTTTCTAGGAGGATCTGCTCCATTATCTTGCCAGGCATAGAAGTGAGACTGACCAGCCTGTAGTTCCCCAAGTCTTCCTTTCTTCCTATTTTAAAAATGGAGTTTATGTTTCACCTTTTCCAGTCAGTGAAGTCACCAGACTTCCAGGACTTCTCAAATATGATGGNACTGTAACCCCTGAGACATGAAGATAACATGGCTAAAACACCCCTGCACTGTCACATGGGGCAGTGGGGCACCTCCAGCCCACCCACCTCTCTTCATCCTGGGTGGATGCAATGGAACAACCAGGCTGCTTTTAGGTTATCACACCACCACCATTTGGCTCTGGATGACAAGGTTGCTTTGTGTGGTCACAGGAGCTGAGTTTCATTCACAACTGAAGATCCAGCAGTGACTGGAAGAAGGGTAAATTTGTCCCCATTTTTAAAAAGGATAGAAAAGGTGAACTACTGACCTGTCAACCTCACCTCTGTGCCCGGGAAGATCATGGAAGAAATTCTCCTAGAAGCGCTGCTAAAGCACATGGAGGACATGTAGGGGATTAGAGACAGTCAGCATGGCTTCACCAAGAGCAAGTCCTGTATGACAAACCTAGTGACTTTCTGTGATGGGGTAACCACAGTAGTAGACATGAGAAAACCAACAGATGTGATCTATTTGGACCTCAGTAAAGACTTTGACATGGACCCCCCCCCAACATCCTTCTCTCTAAATCAGGGAGATGAGGATTTGATGGGTGAATTGTTCAGTGGATAAGAAATTGATTGGACTCTATTCAGAGAGTGATGGTCAATGGCTCCATGTCCAGCTGGAGATCCATGAGAAGTGGTGGCCCCCAGCGGTCCATACTGGTACCAGTGCTGTTTAACATCTTCATCAATGAAATAGACAGAGATTGAGTGCACCCTCTGCAAGTTTGCAGATGACACCATGCTGAGTGGTGCAGTTGCCACACTGGTCCCATGTCATCCAGAGGGACCTGGACAAGCCAGAGAAGTGGGCCTGTGTGAGGTTCAACAAGGTGAAGTGCAAGGTCCTACAAGGTCAGGGCAATCTGCGGTTTCAATAAAGGGTGGAGGACAACGTGAATTAGAGCAACCCTGCGGAGAAGGAC
>WAAB01007892.1:0-18694 GCA_013389865.1 Piaya cayana
GATTTTTTTAAAAAATAAATATATCTAATTGCTAAGATTTTCAGTCCCATTGTATGGATTTTTCTGCTTTTTATTGTTGTTGTTCCTATTGTTTAAATATTCATTGAAATATAAAGGCAAACATTTCTGTTTCCAATTGTGGCATTTGTTATGTTCACAGACCATTTCCGAAATGCCCACTATGCTAAATACCATAAAATAATTCTGCTTTAAGCATTCATTGTCCTACCAGCTGAAGGGTTAGCAGTGGCTGGGTCCATGATGTTCTGAGTGAACTGTATTACATTTTAAAATTAATTCCTGATCTAAATAGTTTTACAGTTTTCTGCACTTGTACCTTCAAATAAACAGTGCACTCCCCCCTTTCGCAACCAAGCTGAAGTGCTTACATGCTAGTGCTGTTATTAAGACAATCAATTAAGTGTTTTATTTGACACTCCAGAGTATTCTAAAAAATACAGAGACGGAGTCATCTATAACGCTATTCTTACTGGTGGCAGCAATTTTGTTCATGAACTGCAAATGCATTACAGTATTATAAAAAGTAAGTCCTCATGACTTAAATCCTAGATTACTGGATCGTGTTTGATTGCCTTAAAGAGCAGTGCTGGGAGGCGGGAAGGCAAGCAATGCACAGACAGGAGGAAGAGGTTAATGGACCTCAGTGATCAGGCTTTTTCGTTCCTCCCTTAGCCCCGTATTTCGCAACCCATTTCATATGAATCAGATGATACCCCTTGTCAGTGCCTGGCTTGAGAGCAATTGATGCCATGTTCCATAGGTCCTTTGGACACCATGGCTGTGGGTCTCACCACATTCTTATAAACACCATTTCCACCCACTCATTCACATTTCAAGGCTAGTGGAGCACTACCTCCACTCACACAGGTTTGGGGTTTTTTTAAGTGAAAGCCAAGTGCACACATTTTGAAGGTAAATTATGCAGAAAAATACTTTATATTTCCGCTAAGGCGAATGATTTTTAAGTAGGTCTCATAATTACTTTGGGTGGAGAATGTGCTTTTCCTCTTTGGTCTATTCACTCACAGTTCATATGAGGAAGGATTATATTACTATCATTACACAAACACTTAAATGAGTCCATTGATTTGTTTAGAAATGTGATATCAATGACAGTTAATTATTCAATATCTGATCATTAATTTTGGGCAAATGATCAGAGATCCTTAGGTCCTTCTAATTTTGCTTGGCTCAAAGGAGTAAATGAAATCTGTTAAAAGCGTACGGCTGACTACCAAGAGTTCATTTTCAGTCTACTACAGTAAAGCAGTGTTTTAAACAGATTCATGAAATGTTTTAATGCTACTCAGGCAACCTACCAATAGAAAGATAGTTAAAGACTCAGTCAAGGGGATTATTATCTAACAGTCTATACCTTTCATCTAACCTGACACCTTGCCATGTATTTTTTTGTGGAAAACATTTTTTTACTTATTTAAACAGCCTGATTTTAATTAATCCATACCTCTTTTCTTTGCATTTTAAGCTATCTTAAGGAGTTCAGGGATGATTCGTACCTACTGGGTACAGCAGTACCGGATAATGTTCAAAAAGCAGTGACTATATAATGAGGATATCATCAATTCTTGCATTTTTAATTAAAGTTCATTTAAAGTGTGCCTTCCATACCTGTTGTCATTACTCTCTCTCCACATCTTGGAGATTTACTATTAATAAGCAACATACCAATTTTTTTGCTCTATGGGAACTCTGAAATTTCCAAAACCAAATTAAAGTAGAATTAAAGTTACAAAATAGAATGAATGTCAAGCTGAAACTCTTTTCATTAACTCAATGCTCACTTCTGCCAAGGTCTGCAGCACATATTTGATCCTGTAACATCAGTGTACTAAGATCAATCCAATATCATGATATACCATGTTTAAAATAAGTGATTGAAAACTTACAGCCTTAGCCCTGGATTTATTTGTTTTTCTTGGCAAGACAGACAAAAACTAGCCTGGGTGGAGAACTGGTTTCTGTTCACTTCAGTGGAGTTCATGCCATGTTTGGAGAGTGCAAAGAGAAATCTTGGGTATGAGAGTGTTGCGAGAAGTAACATGATGTCACTTCTTCACGGGCCACATCCTCATTCTGAATTCATTTTAGTAATTAAAGTCCCGGTGAAACATAATATGTAAGTTTTCAAGAAACAGAGTGACAGATGATAAACTTGTCTATCATATGCAATATGAATTTTGAGAAATGTTGTACAAAGCTTATTAGAGTAACAGGAGGGCTGTGAAAATTCCCAGGTGGGAAACCAGAGTGGGAGCAAGCCTTGGGAGACATACCTGTGTCCACCCTTTATAGTGCAAAACAGACTGGAAAAAGTATAACCTAACTAAAGGCAAACCACTGTCCTGGTAAAAAATATACCAAACAACTTAGTTCAAAACTGCAGCTGTGTCACTTCAGTGTGAGTGTTACTGATGTGATCACCAGAGGTCAGTGTCACCATAGGCTGCAGCACATACAGAGCGAGAAATGCTGTTTACAAGAGATGAAAACGAGCTTGCCTGATCCTTTCTGAGTTTGCCCGCGCTCCAACACCAAGTATAACAAATAAGAAGCCTCCCTCTTCTTTCTGAGATGGAGGGTGGATGACTTGAGGAAGCACTGAGGAAACCAAAGGACAAGGTAAAAAAGAGTTGGAGAGCTGGAAGGAAATGGAAGCAGGGGAAAAAAAGGAACAACTTGGCTGGCTGCTTTATAACCATAAAAGATATTGCCTTCAGATTCTCAAGCAGATAAGTCCCACCTGTGTTAAGGCATGCACCTAGCAATGTAATTTATTGCCAACTCCAAATGTTGAGAAATTATGAGTCTGACTCACAACACTTAAACAATTAAAAAATACTGTTTTCTTTTCCTTTGTCCACAGGGTGGTTAGGTCCACCCTCTACCCCAGCCCCCATATTCTCAAGCTTTGCTCCACGAACATAACACCTGAGAATGTGTGTGTGCATGAGTGCGTATGCATGCATTTTTAATGACATGCAAAATCTTCAGGTCTTGTAGTCTACATCCAGGGGTTGCAGTTTAAGAAAAATACAAGATGCAGAATAGAACTGGGAGCTGGGAAGACTGCTTCCTCAGTTGCTCACTTTCTTTTGACAAACTCTCTTAAAGCAATGGCCTTTATGCATGGGTCAGAGGTGACAGGCAGGGTGTGTGGTCTGTTGTGCTCCCTCACTTTGGTATGTGACAAGCCCCACAACTCACAGAGTATAGTCCTCCACCCCTGTATGCCACCCCTTCTGCAGATGTGTAGAGTTGAGAGTCTGCATGCAGGGAAGAGCAAAAGCTATGGCAGGGTGCGTCGTTCAAGAGCAGAAAGTAGACTTGGAAGGCTCCCACCTTAGCCTTTTGGGGCACCTGGAGGCATGTGGACAGATTTAACAGCAAGCACTTTGTCCATACTGGCCTTTTTTGGAAGTTACATCTCCTACCAGCTCAGGCTAGTAGCAATGATAATACAAATACTAGTACAGAGAAAATCCTGGAGTTAGACGTTCTGTTCTAGATGTCTTCTGTAGTTGCAACTGCTGGATGTTATTACAGGAAAAAAAATTATGATGATGAAAACGCTCAAAAAATGTATTTATTTTTTAAGACTTGTTGTTTGACAATGGCACAATATTTCATTACGAAAGGATCTGTGTGGGGTCTCAGTTTGGCCTTTTCTGTCCATTGATGGTCTTTCATTTGCAATGGTGGGATCCAAACATCAACCCAGCCACACAGCTTGGAAGCTGTGGTGTAACTATTGTGAAAAAAATGAGCTTGTTTCCTACAACCCTCAGAACAACCCGGTGTAATAACAGAAGCGGCTTCTTTTTCTAAATATTAATGGCTAGATTTGGAAAATAGCCAACTTTAAAATCTCCAGTCTGGAGAATAATTTCTTGAGTAACCTGAGACATTTTTTACAATTGAAGAACATGATCATCTCTCACATGAAAAGCATATACCTGATACTAGGCAGAATATGAGTATTTATTGAACCATATCGGTTGCTCTCAGTTCACTCCAGGGTGAAGTCCTCTTCAATAGTGCTCCAGAAAAATGATCCTGCTTATCAAAAGAAATTATCTAGATAATGTCATGACAGATACATGACAAACTTGCTTTCTCTTTACAAGTCTTAGGGCTAAGCAAATACAAATTGAGCCTTTTTCCCAAGGCAAAATGCAAGCTGATTTTTGCACAACCCAACAAAAGAAAAGTAGGACAGTCCTCCACACTGAGCTCGAAATTAGCACAGTCCTAAAGTAGGTAGTCTGATGAACACTATATTACTTACGCCTATAAATTCTGGACAGTTTAATGCATTTCTTCCAATGTACTTCGTGATGGGAAGTAGGGATTTAAATAACATTTACTTGATCTCAACATAGTGCTTTGACCAGCTGTGCAATCTCTTTCAGAAACTTGTATTATCCACCATGAAGATGCTATCAGTGGCTGCACTGCAAAGGGCTGAACAAGTACGCAGTCCTGTTTACAGTCATACTCTTTGAGATCCATCATATGGCTGAACAATCCACAGCAGCAGGTTCTCACAGGTTCACATTGCTGCACTAAATCAATGGCATAGGATTTAAATAACAACTAAAAGAATTAATATAAATCTAAGGCAAGTATTGGGTATATTTGCATGTTTTCAACATTTTGTTTTTCCCTAAACACTTCTGAAATATCGTAATGCACATTTCCTTGTAGCACTTTACTCACACCACACCACACCCCCCCACTACATCTCACCTTTCCAAAATGCAGACACACCTCAGATAAAGGCATTCCTTGTGTCTAGAAAAAATTCAGGCAGAGCTGGGAAGAAGCATTTTCCTAAAGATTTGAACATAAGAAAAGTGCTTTGACGCCTAAGATAAATGTCTCTTCCATAATTCTCACTGCTTTGCATAGTTTAGACTGGTTTTAAAGTATTAACTCAGAAAATCTTCAGTCATATTTAACAGTGGTTAGGGAACAACACACTAATTGTAAAGTTATAATAATAATAGCCCATGTCAGTATGGTAGCTGGTAGGGATGAGTACATTTAATAAGTCTGATGAAAAGCATGAAATTTAATTAATGCTATTTGGCAAACTTCCGAGTTGTGTCAAGACACGGCAGCAGCCCACTTCTGGGTTAACCCTGTGAGGGCCGTGGAGCTTCCAGCAACAGGCAGCTGCAAAAGTTGCCATGCCAGTTAAGCTGCTGACCCACCCACCCCCAACTCTGGGAGCAGAATCACCAAGACACTGTAAGTAGCAGATGCAATGAAAATTCTGTCCAGAGGACGAGCATGTCCAAAACCAAAATGTTACAAAAATCTGTACCTCTGGGTTGCTAGGATGGGGTAACAACAAAACTGCACCCTGTAATGAGCTCTGCTGTGCACGCTTTCAGTTCAGAGAGAAAAAGGCACCAGTGAAGGCAGCAGCTATACAAGAAAATTCTTTGCTATATTTGCCAATGTTTATGGGTGCCTGAACTTCTATGGGATGTATGCGCAGTGGAAGAAAGCAGGCAGGATGTTCATACTGCTTAGCTGTAGGGACTTAATACATACATTTAGAATTGCAAACTTCTGTCAGTTTCCATATTTCAGTTGAGAGAAACATGTTCTGCAAGGAACTGCACTTAAGTGCCCTGAATCACTCTCTGCAGGGATCTACTTCTCTATCTGGTTAAATAAAAAGGACAGGAATGCTCCTAACTCAGATACTCAATTATCCTATCATTCTCAAGTTAGGCATCCAAATGAGGTGCCTAAAGTTATCAGTTGATCTTGGATATCCCCTCCTGTGGGGTGCTCAGACTGATGCCAGCAACAGTGGCTTTCTTGTGCTGTAGAAGAGAGTTAGACCTGAGGAAGAGGTGATTTGAAACAATCCAGAGGCTTTCAAGGTTCTAGACAACATGCAGTTGAATAGGACATCTGGAGGACTTTAAAGTGCCAGCTGGTTTACTCACTGTAACACAGAGGAAAATGCTGAGTGGAAATAGGCATTTAAAAAGAAAAGAAAAAAAATGAGTTTTTCAAAAGGAGATAGCTTGGCAAGACATCAGTTACATGTTGAGTTTTCCTGTTTCCTCCAAGGTTGGAATTTCTCTAGCTACATGTTTTGCTATAAGCACTGGACAACTAACTGTGACCACATCTCCATGCCAGTTTAATCTGCTCTGCAATAACATGTTTATTTCTGCTGCCTGATCTGTATACAAGAAGACCTCCAGGTTTCCCAGTCTATGAATCTGATATGTTCCGGGTAGGCAGTTGACAGCACTCCAGACTGGATCTGTAGTGGCAACCACAATGCTGTGCAGAGAGGAGAGTTTTGATCTGGAGTCTTATGTTTGTTTACATAAAACCTCATCACTTCAGCTCTCACAGGGAGGCAGATGAACCACTTGCAGGTCAGATTCTCCTTCTCTTTTTCCAAGTCCTGTCCTCAAAAGCTTGAGATTCTCAGAGGTAATGAAGGAACGTACTTGCAAATAACACTAGTTCATGACAGTTGAAGCCATGTTCTGTTACATATATCAGATTCTTAACTACTAAGACCCTGTTTTAAGTTCAGAAAAAGATTCTGTAATCTATGTGGTGTACATTTATGTATACGCTAGTTCCTTCACTTTTTAAAGACCACCAGAGAGACTTGCTGGCAATTTCCTACAGAGATGGAAGTGGAAATGGATGTGGATTATTAATGTAAGAATATCACCTACCACCTGAATAGGCTTAACACCTGATAAAGTGTGAAATTTGGACACAGATTTGTGGTTCTTGAGGAGATTGCTTAAATGCCTGTCTATATTGGCCCGATCTGACTCTCACCCTGTGGAGGTTTAGCCTGTTTCTTTTAGAAGATGAACACGGAACAAAAATTGAGCGATGCAGCAGATTCAAATTTAGAAAAATAAAGTAGAATTATGAGTGGGTTTAGAGCTGTTCTGCTCACTATTTTTAAATTCAGCTCTTGGAATAAATTACAGAGCTGTAGGTACATAGATTATGAACCCAAAGAAGACAACTGCCTTAATTCATGTTTTTACCTCGCATTTAACAGATACAAAAAGCCTGTTAAATACCTTGGTTTAGAATCAATTCTCAGCTCCTCTTTAATTTACTAAAATTATGTAGATTTGCTATTTTTTTCTGATGGTGAATCTATCAAATGTGTTAATAATTTATATGGGGTTTAAGTGCTGTCACTAGTAGAAAGCAAACCTAGTTTCACAGAATCACAGAGTCACAGAATCACAGAATCATCGGGTTGGAAGAGACCCACCGGATCATCGAGTCCAACCACTCCCACAAAACACTAAACCATGTCCCTCAGGACCTCGTCCACCCGTAACTTAAACACCTCCAGGGAAAGCAAATCAACCACCTCCCTGGGCAGCATGTTCCAGTGCCTAATGACCCTTACCATAAAAAACTTCCTCCTGAATAAGTCCTAACTGACCTTTCAGCCATTGGAGCTTGCAACAGTCTGTGTGCCACAATGAAGAGACTGTGTCTCCTGCATGGTGCTTCTCCGCTTCTCCCAGACTTGACCAAGTCACCTGTTACTTCAATTTCTGACTACACGGGGCTTGTTATAGTCATGATGATCAGATGGTATAAACAAAGACTTCATAAGAACCAGCAGTATCTTTCACAGAACAGATTTATAAAGTTGGGAACAAAGAGGGGAGTTAGGGTTTATGTACCTGAGAGCTCATCTACTTTTCCAAGAATATCTGATAAACATAAAAAATAATACTTCTCCCTGCAAATGCTGTCTCACTTATGAAAATTACAGACATAATTTGTTTGGGTTGCTTATTGCAAGTGCAAATTATAAAGCACTGCCACTGTTCTGATGTTTTCGTACGGACTTGGAAGACTTTTTAAGGTATCCAACATATGCCACATTGAGTTTATTATCATACTACTTTCTTAATAAAAAGTTTGACAGTTACAAAGTCAAATGCTTTACAGTACTTATACAAACATTTATTACTTTTATCAACAAAACACACACAATATTTCAAAGCTAATGACCTAGCCAAGATAGTTTCCTAATCATCCCTGTTCCTTCCCACTAGAAATACCCAAACTTAATCTCTTTTCTGCCAAGCCCTTCCACTGACTTATTTGAAATACCTCTTTTTCAGAAAACTGTGAAGGAATGAACTTCAGTTTTGGAAAGGGGGAGAATCAAGCTGGTGTTTCCTGCTTTCTCTTTACCTCTTTCCATAGCCTACAAGAAAAAAAGCTGGCTAAGTGGTACAAACACATAATTAAAGTGAAGTCATTTTGGAAATAATTTGAACTTACGCTGAAAAAAGTGACATATTAGCTCGCAAATGATGTGCTTCAAAATTAGAGGTGTACATAGGTTAAGTTTAAGTTGATTGTTAAAACATAAAAACTGTCAATTAAAAAAGCCAACAACCCTACTAACTACTGTCATTTTCAGAACAAGTGAATGAGAACATCAAGTAATGAATTGAAATTAAGTTGTTTCTCAGTAATCACAATCCATCTAATTTCTTATCTCTTAAACATCTGTTACTTAAACATCAAAGGAAGGACGGTTAAATTAAAAATATCTGGACAGTGTAGTTAGCTACTGGAGAGCCTTCTTTGCAAACAGAAAATTTCCTATTATACCTAAAGGAAGATGGAACCTTGAGTTAATTTTCCTTAGATATATTTTAACCATAAACTCAGTATTTCCACAGAGAACCCATGCTGAGTCAAATGCTTTGGGATGAAAGGACTGCAAAAACCCCAAAATGATTATTCATTACATTCACATTATATTCATTATAAAGTCAGTTTCTATACTTTCTTCTCCTCAGTTCCTTTAGCTGAAATCATTTGCTACAATAACTTTTCTTACAGTGCAGTGTAATGTAATTTAATGTAAGGTTTAGCTAGGAACAGGTAATGAACAGCTGTATCAAAAGTAGTGGTTACCACAAAATGATATGTGTGTTAAATATTTACCAGATCACAGTATTATTTTCTGCTCTAAGTTTAAGGAACTACTTAGTGTCCTAGGCATGATGATATGATAACCCTTGGTAAATATTGATTTTTAAATGGTGACCAATGTACAAATTTATACTTGTTAATGGGAAGGCCACAAAGCAAACAGTACTAATTGAGCAAAATCAAGGCACTTCTAAGGCTCATGTATTTGACCTGACATATTACGACAGACACAATGCAGCTTCCAAGATTTCCCACCAAAACAGTGCTCATCTTACCTCCACATGACATGGAGGTGCTAAGGTAAAGAATAAAAAGGCTTGTAATCTTTCCTTGTGTGATGTACACATTGAAAGAGGTCAAATGAGGTATAAAGTGCTCTCAAAACACTCATCATACTGCATGCTATTGTTACTTCATACTTTCTTTTACATTTTTTAGACTTTTTATGTTTGTGCTTTCAAATTTCTGGGCAAAGTGGAGGCATTACTAATAGGTCTGATGGTAAATCTTTTCCTCAAATTGTGATTCTAGGGATTTGTCTTGCCTTTCCTCATTTCAAAGACTCATTCAGAAGAGGGATAGAAGAGTGACCCTGACATCACAGGTCTACATATTTGTACTGCAGAAAGCGAGGGGTTAGTCATACGGCTTGAAGGGACTTCATGGACACAGCACAGTGGCTTTAAAGCAAGGTTGGAGAGACCATCCATGTGCTTACTGTTATGTTAATCTGCACTTAAACTCAGTTATACTGTATTTTAAGCAGAGTGAAAAAGAATTCACTGTGCAAGTGACGTAGAGTTACTTATTGGGTACAAATGCTTTGCCGTGTTCCAAGAATACTTAGCATGTTGCAGACTGCAGACTGCAAGAATCTTCATTTTAAATGCATAGAATTGAAGAGATTGTGAGATTATTTAGAGAAAATGCTTATATATTGCTGGCCCTTAAATTTCACCCACTTGCCTTCAGACTGAGCACCCCAATTAAGGCTGGAGCATATCTTCTGAAAAGAAGTCCTGACTTGAGATGATTTGGATTTTTAAAAAATTGGAAAATCCCCAACTTCCTTGAAGAGAACTTTATCAGATTGTACATTGCTCCCCTGGCATTTCAAGCATGGTGAGAGTCAACACTCAAAAATTGTCTCCTGCCAGCATTCAAAGAAGCAGCAAATCAATCACAGCCAGACTTGGTATAAATAAAAAAAAAATAAAAAAATCATTGTGCATGTATAGGGCAAATCTTTATCAAGAGCTTATGCCTAGAAAGGAAGTTGTGTGTTAAATTATTATAGTTAGATAGAGCAGGAGGAACTCAAAACAGATTCACCTGCTCTTTTAGTGTCCACCAGACAGAGAAGAGCGCTTGAAGGAGTACTGGGACCAAGGCAATAATGACTCTCCCGAGCTTGCCTTTGTTTAGTCCATTGCAGTTCATATGTGTGGAAGGATTAAGTGTAACCTAAGCCCACTGAGCTGGTTAATCAGATACCTTCAGGCCAGCTATATTTAAAGATTAAACAAGAAGAGCTTGTCACAATAAAATCCTATTTTACCTTAGCCCTTCACCTTCTTCTACAGGGCAGTCTCTTCTAAAAGATTTCATAATTTTTGAAATGAATTCTGTGTTTTGTATAACTATCTACTACAGCTTGACTTGATAGCTAAAGATCCCTCAGCATGTTTCATTCATTATTTGACCTGTATTTCAACAATGACCTCCATAGATAAAAGCTAGTATTGGTAGCTGTTGTGTACCAGTCAGCCATCTGGGCTCTTTTGTTTGAGCAAGATCTCTGCTAGACCTCTAACTTTTAATGGCGCTACTAGCTTATGTCTGTAAGAAAAGTTGTTGTAGCAAATGATCAATTAGCAACTGAGAACATTACTGGGGTGTGTCTGATGTTGTTGCTGCTATAAATTGCAGCCTATTGTTATATTTTTGTAACTATGGAGCAATTGTGTATTTGCATAAAAATATGGGTCACTGGCACAAGAATATTAACAGTGCTTCCAACAATCTTATTATTTCCTTAGACAATAATGATGTGTTATCAAAACCTATAGCTTTGTCCCAGTGGTGCTTTTACTTAAAAATATTGAAACTGAAGACAAAAAAAGATGTACTTTTACCTTTCTATATGGAAAACCTGAACTTCTGCTTAGGCGAAGATACTCAGTCTCACAGTCAGCAAGGCTGGTTAGTGAACAGAAGGGAGCCTTCTCCAGTTGGATGGGGGGGTGGGGTTCAGCCCTTCTATACAGTTTCTGGGAACAGGCCTCCCACGAGTCACACATGTTGCTGAGTCACGTGAGAAGCCTCCCAGAAGCCTGGCTGACACAGTCTGTGGAGGTTGTGACTGCTGGAAACCATAGGCTTCATACTGTGTTAAACTTACAGAACATCTTTGGCAGAAAGTCCTGTGGAGCTTAAGGCTTTCAAAAGCCCTATTAGTGTATTATGGAAGACACTTAAGTTTTTCCAGCTTAGTTCTGTCTTTCCCAAGTTTTTGGGACTGACCTCTCTGGGGACCACCTTCTGTCAGATGTGCAGGGAAGAACCATTGTCATCTACCTGAATTTGTGAGTTTTGGAATATGTGCATTATGTTTTTCTCAATATACACAAGGCAGAAGCAGTACAGTCAATATTAATATCACCTTGTCTTTTTTAACTGCAAAACTTATTTTGCATATTAGCTTAAGTCATAAATGTTACACCTGCTGGATGATTATGTTTTTCTAACTTCCATCATTCAGTTCTTTTTTTGTCTTATCTTTATACGCTTACTCTGTGTTCTCTATGGAGAATAGCTTACATATTCTTGGCATTCTCTTCTCCTTTTTCTCCACTACAACTTTGATTCTACACAAGGGAGACACATCAATGACTCTTATTTGTTAACATCATCCAATGGTTCTCTTGGTGATTTTATTTATATACTTCCCTTCTCTCAATTACTCAACAATATATATATATAAATGTATGTATGCATACATATATAAAGGTTTACTACAAATAAGGAAAAAATGTACATGGCTCCAAAAATCTATGTACCAATTAAATCAGCAGGAAGATAATGCCATCAGTTACACTGAAACCCCATGTCTCCTAAAACCACCAGAAAAATACTACCTTAGACTTCAATTCAACTACATTTTCAAATACCCATTTCTCCTCTCTGTACTTTGAATTTTTGTCAGTTCGTACTGCTCACCACATGTAGCAGTGTTAATGTATTAATATTAGATGTACCCTGAATACTGATCAATGAAATGTTCACAGACAAATGAAAGACAAGGCATATGTGTGGGGCTTGTTGGTTTGGGTTTTGTTATTTTTAAAGAACAAAATTTAAGTATATCTTGATTCTTTTTGGCAGAGGCTGGGAGTAATTGAAAGAAACAGAAGTAGGAGGAACAGGTGAAGAAAAGCTGTCTTTTCCCACCAGTGGCTTCAACAAAGAATTCTGCAGTGCCATGCTGCTCACGTAGGTGCTGATCCTCTGCAGGTCACTTCCCTTGTGACAGAAGGAGGTCTGGATTTTGGGGGTTTTTTTTGAAATAAATGCTTCATAGTACATGTGGACTTCTGAGGACAGTTAGGTAAAACTACATTAAAATTGATGTGAGTGTGAGAAATCTTACATTCAAAAATGGTTTGTGATGCACCCTTCCTCCCTCAGAAAAAAAAGAAGAAATAACTCAATGAAAAATTAATCTGTGGGATTAGAAAGAAGCAAAATGCAAACTGTATTTAATACTAGAGTTTATAAATCTATAGTAGCATTTATATATTATTTATAATACCAGAGTTTATATGTGTTAGTTTACACCAATAAATCTCTGATGAAATGTGCCTGCAACTGAAGAACTTTGCGCAATTATCTCTACTTACAATAGGAGTTTTTGAGTCCCCAAGTTTTAGGAGCAATGACTCATTCAAAGTATGTGTTTATTTCTGTTCCTAAAAATTAGACCCTGAGTACAGAGAAAACCAGCCCTAATATGAGAATACAAGTAGTTTTCCAGTCATGTTATGCAACAGCTGTGAGGTGCTGCATGGTTCCCAGACCTGTAAAGAGGACTCTGTGTAGAGTTTTTGCTTTACCTTTTTTCAGATCCAACAACTATATTACAGTAAAATGATCTGAGTTTCAGCGAGTCAGCTTTGCTGTTTGATACATACTTTGTGATACTCTCCTTGGAAGTCTTAAAAGGTACATGTGAACGTAGCACACGCTTCAGCATGCATGAGCTGATTGACCTGGATAACAAAAAAGGTCACTGAAGCAAGCTCACAATTACTCTTCCTTTTAGGTCAGAGACAATCTAATATGAAGACTGCCATTTGGTGGTTAGTTCTGACAACTGTTTGTTTCACATAATTCTCTTGAAAGATGTATTTGATGACAAATCTCATCTACCCAATGAGAAATCTACAGTGGCTGAAATATTTGCAACTCTTTGGACTTGGGCACATTTGCTATCTTGAGTCTGGAATATTTGTGGGGTCTGTAATTTTCCTAAGCAATTACAAGGGCTTTTATACAATACCACAGATAGTTTCATTTTTTTTTCCTGAGAAAATTATTCTCTATATTCTTGTTAGAACATTATGTCATTATGTGAGATTATGAATTTTATAGTCAGGAAAAGCAAAAATATCTTTTGAGTAGCAGCCCTGGCTACATCATCCTCTTGCATATATCATCAAATGAACACTTATGACCCTTTTATTGCTATGACAGCCAATGAAGAGTGTTCAATCACACTGAGCTCTTTAATCAACTAGTTGGATTACTTAAAGGACCCAGATAGTTGGCATGGATTTAAACAGTTGCACAAAGCATGACCAACAAACAATTGGCAAGCAAGACTTGGCAACTCAGATGGACTCTGACCTGGTCTTTTTCCTAAAGGTGCTGAACTTCTGCTTTTCAGGCTTCATGTAAACCAGGAAAAAAATCAGCATTGTCACTCCTCCTTTATATGTTTTTATCTAATTCTGAAATGTAAAAAAGTCAGAGGTCAGCTAAAGTAAGAAGGAAATGAGATATAAGGTTTTGCCATCTCTCATTCTTGTTTTTCAACCAGCTCCATTCTTCTTCCTAAAAGCTACCCCAGTATTCCACAGCATTTGTGTTGTTTGCCCAAACTGCTTTTAACTGGGTGCCATCAAGAGTACTGGGTCTGTGACATGTATATGTCAGACAGCATGTATAAAGGACACTGTTTCTAACTGCTTAGAAGGATCCCAGCAACCCAGCAGAGCTCAGGGCAAGCCCAGCCAGGGTCCCTTGCTGGTGACTTGGCTGTGCTGACTGACAGTGCCCTGCAGGTCTCAATTCAAGCGAAGGGTGAATTCTCTCTACATGAAAAATAGCCTTTCATTTTTACCTCTTGTTTTCAATTTCCCCCCTCCAAATTTCAAAAGGTGACCATTTCAGATAGCAACGGTTCTCAGCCTGAAGCACCCAAAATTTCCCTCTATTCCAAAACAATTACTTACAGTGCTTCAGTGGAAGATATCAGCTTTAATTCAATACTGACCTTGGACTGCCTAACGACCTTCGCATGCTAACCATCTCTGAAATAAGCTTCTAATTTTTCATTTCACTATACAAGACTAAATGTTCAGTTTAATTATTTGTGGGTGACCATCCATTCTTAATTAGCCGAGAAGATCAATATTTATTGTATTTGTGGAAAACAATATTTAAGGCTGGAATATCTCATTAATGAAGCAAAACCACATTTCCACATTTTTTCACATTTGTCCACTTTTAGGACGTTATGATACCATTTAATCATTTTAAATTGTTGGAGATTTTCCAAATTTCCCTAATTTGAAGTCACAAAAATTTTAACCATGTCCCAGAACACCATCTTCATATATTCTCTCTCTGAGTATATATGTTAATGCGCATTAATTATACTCTTTCTAAGTACTGTACATGTTTCTGACACGAGGATCCTACATTACAGTGAAGGATTATTGTACTTTCTAGGCCCATTGCAGCTACAGCAGCTTCAATCACTTTAATATATTTTATTACAAGTAGCATTTAATTAACAGTACATCTACTGTCCATGTGCATGATCCAATTCTGCACAGGTTTAGGCACACAGTTTTGTGCACTGTGAATAGTCCTATGGAACTTACAGTTTTGTTAAAAGAAAGAGATTCTCACCCCCCAAAGCCACTTAGATTTTCACTGCTGTGTGAAGTAACTGGCCCTACAGAGACATGAAAAAGAAATGAGAACTATGGCTGACAAAAATAAGATGTTTTGGACAGGATCAGGAGACTGATTTAATTCCTGCCTATATTTCATCTTTTAAACAGAATGGATTTACTGGTACTGAAAGATATTAATTTATTTGTATACCTCAAGGTCTTTTTATATGCTTTAAGTAAGTCTTGCAGGAATGTACACTTAAGAGATAAACTTCATATTTTTTTAATACAATTGGAGAAATAATATTCTGAAGAGTCAAGAAAAGGCAATATTAAGATTTTTGGCAAAGGACAGAACAGCTTTCAGAAACCTTTCTTTCCCTAGTACCAAAGCCTCTCACATTGTGCATTACTGCTCTTCCATGGATTTTCTGAAAATTCCTCATATCAGACATAAAGTATCCTAAAGAGGACTATAAAAGGCATCTCTGTACAAAAAAGAGGTCCCAGAGCATTTTCAAGTTGTTCTTAACTGTTTTGTGTTTAGTCTGGGGCTTTGGACATACTTTGAATCAGAGATGGTATTTCTAGCTCCTAACCAATGACCAGACATGGTTTAGGATGGGGTTATAGAAAATACAGGAGCAACTGATGTTGCACTGAAATAAAGTTTTTGTGTTGGAAGCTGAAATTATTCAGGAATACAGAAAAATAAAGAGCCATTAATTAATTACATATGGCAATGAAATGTCAACATCAATTTACAATACGTACATATATTTAATCACAACCCTTAAAATATTTCCTTTAGAAACAACGCAGTTTCTTCATGCTGCTGTTACACTGCAAACTATCTGAATACCCATACTGCTCGAAAAAAAATTGCTTTACCTTTCTGGGAAACCACTAGGTGGAGATGTAGGTTTACCAAGCTAGGATTACAACAAGGCTTTAAAAGGCACAAGATTGAAAAACGCCTCTTAAAAAAAAAGTACAAGATTGATAAATTATTTATCTTGTTGGTTACAAATTCCAACACATCTTTGAAGGAGGAAAAATGGGAAAAAACTAAATGCTCAGTTGTAAAATTGTCCAAGCAAATTATTATTTTTTTAAGGCACGAGTTCTGATGTTTAAGACTGAGAGAATAATCACTTCATGCTATAAATTGTCTGCTGCCAATACACACACATTTTCTTTTATTCTCCTACCAGCTGCTAGCTCATGCTATCACTGGTCAGGAACAAACAAACAAAAACTACCGCTAATTTTTTTAGCCTGCTTTCAAACTTTAAAGCCAGTGGAAATATGCCAGCAACCACTAGATTTCAGGACTGTTTGCTCAAGTTGAAGGGGTTTGCTTTTAATTCTGGAACTTTTTTAGCAGCATCCTGGTATCAGGTACAAGAGTTGCTCTCTTTAAAATAAAACCTGTTTCCTTCTGTCTTTCTGCCACATGTGCTTAATGATGGAAAGGGAAAATCAGAAGTCAAATGAAACAGTTGTTTACATGTACTGCTTCAACTTTCCTTATTATATAAGCCTTTTCTGCCTTCGCTATTTATCTGTGTGCGCTACAAACTCTCCCCCAGCAGACACCAAGAATCTGGGTGTTTTCCAGCAGGAAAGAGTGATTCAGAATTCTTTCTTCCATATTTCTCCCTTTAACGAAAATGCTCCTGCAGCTCCTGTTATTTTTGGTGATGGGCAGAAAAAGAAGTGCTGTCTTGACTTCCACCTTTCAGCATCAAAAAGGAAAAGGAGTTAAGTAATTTATTCTGTCCTGGTTTCAGACTCATGTGTGGACTCTGCATTTTTTTTTTTTTTTTTTTTTTTAAATGTAACTTTCAAAATCTTGTTAGAAATGATTTGGAAAGGAATAGAGCTACTTTTGAAACATTAAGAAATGTGTGACAGATACCAGTTTGGTGAAGGTCAGTATCTTCATGAAAATGACCCCTCCTTTTCTACAACCTTGGATATGAACCTGTTTTTCGCCGAAAGTGTAAGACTTAATACAATTTACTACAAGCTCTGCAATTCTGCTAATAGTGTATGTAAGTTTAAGGTGTAAGTGGATAGATCACATATTCTAGCTTTTTCTTTCCTGATTTATTTCCTGATTTCTGTCAAAGTCTTCTTGTTTAATGACAAAAAGGAAGAATAGTATTTCAGAAGTAAAACCTGAGAATTGCAGTATTTAGATGCAATTGTCCAGAGATCTGATGATTTCTATCAGTGCCTGTAATTTCCAGGAAGCACAGTAGAAATGGGAGTAACTACTAAATATTTGAACAAATTAGGTCAAAAGAAAGAAGGCATTTCTTTAGAAAAGTCCCCCACCATGGAGAAACTCCTGAAGCTGGTGATGCAGGGTCCTGCAGCTGCATTCACCATATTCAAGGGGAAATTCAGGCTGTTTGGGAGATAAACAATGAAGCTCTTCTGAAAGCTAAACTCATGGAAGATGAACAGTTGTAGTAAGAAACCTAAGAAAAGAGACCTTCCCTAACAAATGACATTGTAATTTTGCAGAAGCTATATCCTCACATCTTAACAAAAATATTTCTCCTACTCTTGTCCTGCCCTTCCACACTGCACTGTTTTCCAGTAAATGCTGTCAATTATGAAATGGGGATCCTAGTTGTTTATATAGACTACAATATTTCAGATTTATTCAGGACAAAGTACTTCAGGTCTTACATGGTGAAAAAAAAATTGATTTTTTTTTTTCTTTTTGAGGATTACAAGTCCTAAAAGCTAGCAAGAGTCAGGTAAGCTGATGTTAAGAAGAAAAGCAGAAAGGAATCTGATTGGGGAGGCGGCAGAGTTCAGTTTTAGAATTAAAGAACTCTGTGATTTATTAGTATCAGAAAAAAAATGCCCATCATTTTACAAATAAATGCATCTAGCCAAATACAAACCCCAAAAGTTCTCATATGCAGCAATCAGTAAGAAAGAAAGAAACAAAAATCTTTGTGTCAGACAGAAAAGAAGAGGTTAAAGCTGCAATTTGCAAAGCACTACTTTCAGGGGGAATCTCTCTGCTTTTTGAGAAGAAAGAGTCACTGAGGTGAGAGCATTTCTGCTGATGAAGGGCAGCCTGCCTGCCCCTGGGCTAACATTTCAGCCCAAACTCCACTAAAAATTGGGCTTGTACTAATCCAATTCAGATCCTTACCCCAACCAACCCCCGCCGCCTTCTGCCTCCTCAACCACGAATCTACCCATCTTTTCATCCTACATTAGCTCTGAATGCCTCCTAATCAGTTACAGATTGAGAAGGAAAACGAAGAGCCCCTATATTAAACAGCTTTTTCTCCTCGAATGTTGAATCTGAAGTTCTCCTTAAAAAGCATTTCCTACTGTGGTCACACACACCCCCCTACTGTGGTACTTGCTGAAATAACCCAGCACAGTATTTAAGAGTCTTCTGACAGTCAGGGAAAAGAAAGATTTCAGCTTAATCTTAAGAAAAAAAAAAAAAAAAA
>WAAB01007892.1:18802-62457 GCA_013389865.1 Piaya cayana
AGAGAGAAAGAGAGAGAGAGAGAGAGAGAGAGAGAGAAAGAGAGAAAGAGAGAAAAAGAAAGAGAGAAAAAGAAAGAGAGAAAAAGAAAGAGAGAAAGAGAAAGAGAGAAAGAGAAAGAGAGAAAAAGAAAGGGAGAAAAAGAAAGGGAGAAAAAGAAAGAGAAAAAGAGAGAGAGAAAGAGAGAGAGAAAGAGAGAGAGAAAGAGAGAAAGAGAAAGAGAAAGAGAGAAAGAAAAGTAGTGACTGGCAGGATACTCTCTGTTAATCAGCAATGCTGCACCTTAACCCCTCATATGCTAGAGCCCAAACCTGCCTCGGGTCACAGCTTTTTTTTAAGTTCCATAACGAGAGGACAAATTGCAAGGAAGGAGCTCAAACAGGCTTTAGGATTTAGCCGGCAGCATGAAAGCTGGAGGGTGCCCGATTTTATGCGTCCCATTGCCCCTTCCCACCCAAACAACCTCCTGCCCGTCTTCAGCTGTCTCTGTAGAACTATTTCGCCAACGCTGCTTGGTGAGTTCCCCGCATCCCGTCCCCGTTTTTAGGGTCTGATCCGTGCAATGCGCACGCTCACACTCACAAACTTCCTCACCAGCAGCCACTGTAACAAACCGGAGGGCACGGGGGAGGAGGGGGGGGACCACCCCCTGACGATCACATCTGAGGAAAACAGACGTTCCCCTCACCTTGAAACCTTCTCTACTTTTAGATGAGAACACATTTGATCAAAACACAATGCCATTCGTCTTATGTGGCTGTTTGTCGATCACAGCTCCTGGAAGGATAAGCAAACGCTACGGAAAGGCATTTATCTAAATTATCCTGATAAAACGCTATCACTCTGTGGGGAAAGAAAAATGAGGCAGAATGTTAGTTTGTACACAGTTATACCAACCTGAAGGAAAACTGGGACGTGGAGTTGAACTACGCTTAAAAGTTGGAGTGCTGGTTTAAAAAATGAAATACTTTCTTTAAGTGAAATTTCGCTTTTGTGAGGATGTGGTATATTTGAAAATTAAGAAAAAAACCCCCACGATTCCGCACATGAACTGCCTCTTCCATTCAAACAGCATATAGTTAGTGTTTGTGACTTTTCCCTTGACAGCTAGATAAGAAGATAAATGCGTAGTTTCTCTTAATTAGCCTTTCTTAATTAAAAACACCAGAGGTATTTGTGATCATAATGAACTCTTCTGACAAAATGGTCACTTGTTCTTCTGCGTGTCACTCCAGGAAAATTAGATTTTTTTTTTTTAACGAGGGATAAATTCTGTCTAAGGAAGAAATAAACGATGCCCGCAAAAGCACTGCTCCCTCAGTTTTATCTGAATGAGATGGATGTGTATCTCTGTGGTTTTAGAATGGTGTGGGGCAGTATTAGCCATCATTAGCACCCCAGTATGGATCCAATTCACTAATTACTTATGCTGTCTTGGTTCACTGAGATTTAAGTACCAAGTCAATCCCATTATCTGCAGTCTCCCAAGCTTGCCAGAGTCATCCGTCTTTTATGGAAAAAAAGCACAAGGGTTATCAATAGAGCCCTGAAATACTTGGGATTTTCCCACTTCAGGAGGAGGCAAGATTAGTCCTGACTAAAGTCACATCTTCTCTAAGCTGCTACTTTGGATGTGATAAAAGTGAATGCTGACAATTATCCATAACTACATAAAGAGCAGGAGAGAGAGGGAAGGAGGCAAGAGCAGCAAGGAGAGAAGTCTGCCACACATGCCTGCGCCTGTCCTACAGTCGCAGGCAGCTTTTCATATCACCTCAGAGCTACAAATTACAATTTGACTGTTACAAACATGCAATAATATAGTCAGAAATCAGAAATTAAAATATTCCAACGGCCTCAGGCCTCCTCAGAGAGAAAGAGAGAGAGGGAGAGAGGCTGAGAGGGAGAGAAGGAGGAGGGAGAGGGAGAAAGAGGAGTATGCCGAGCCCTTGCAATGCCTGTGTTGTTTGTGCCCTCCCTTCTCCATCCTACATGTTTAATGTCTGCAGCAGTACCAAGGCCTTGTCTGTTTGGGATGGTTGATTGACATCTGCTCTGCCGAGAGGAAGGAACTGACAGCTATTGGCAGCACTGTCACGTTCATTTGCACACTTTATGAAGCAGCAGTGTGGCTACTAATACAAAAAGAAATCTTCTAAGCAGCATGACATCTCTTGGAATGGAATATTTGTCTTTACAAATGATTGCACTGCTGCCAGTACTTGACATGGTGCTCGCAAACATGTGTAATTGTTGGAAGTGTAATGATGATTATTTGCATATTTAATGTTCAAACAAGTACTGGAGAAGCAACTTAGACTAAACCTTTTATGGGGAGGATTTAAATATGTTCAGCATCAGTCTGATGAGTCCCAGAAAGGAGTCAGGATCTGAGGGGAGAGCCTGTGAGCACGGCGGCTGTATGAAGGGGAGTTTAAGAAATCACCTTGGAATGCACCACTCAAGATATTTTCTAGGTTTATTTTGAGACAGATTTCATATGAATTCCTCTCCCACTCATTTTAATTGCTCAAAATTATATTTAAATGTAATTATACAAAAATTTAGGAATGGTCTATTTATCATGTGTCTGAAATCAGCCAAACAGCAAACTGAGGAAAGCACATGTTTACCAGTAACATCAGTTTACAGAAAGCCTGTTTGTGATGGCAGCAGAACTTACTTTAACTCTTTGGCATAAGTGTGAGAAGGGTGCAGGTCATGTGAGAGGGGTTTATGAATCCCATTTAGTGGGCTGGAAATACAGTGCTGGATATTTGCCCTGGAAATCAGAGCTATGCCCAGACTGATAGAAGAGGACTTTCCCCTCTATAGAAAATCCTCCTCTTTTTACCTCAGAAAGAGACTTCCACAATAATTATTATTTCTTTAAAATCTTGTGACACAGAGACCTAGTCAGCACACAGAATTTGCACAAACATATGTGCACATAGATGAGCACAGTTGCACATATAAATGGGAAACCCTTTTACAAAAGGGCTCTCCCACACTGCAGAAAGAAACAATACTTTTCAAGGCAGTATTCTTCCCCTGGGAAGGATACACATTGATTTTATCAATGGAATAATTTTAGATGATAGAGATACATGAATGGCAATTTAGCTCTTCACTTTAAGTGAAAAATTTCTTTAACTGAGGACTTCATCTCCCAACTATTTTATTCACATTAAAGAAAGTTCTTCTCCAGTTGAAACTTTCCCTTCTTAAAATATTTATCTTAATAATTAGCTTTCAACTCCCCACCCTACCCCAAATCTCCTCCTTCCTTCCTCCTTTTCTCTTCTCTTCACCACTTTCATTTTTTTTATGTGGCACCAGTCCCAAGAGATTTATAATCACCAAATCCTACATTGTTTGAGGGGCAGCGCAATAAACTTGACTCCATTATCATGCTGTAAATTGATTTAAAAAAAGAAAATCTGATTGATGAATAGAGACTGAATATCTTCTTCTCTGACCCTGTCCTATCATCAGCAATTCTCTGGCAGGACTCTATTTGATTGACAATACTCCTAATGAACACTGTCTTAGGCCATGTAATGATTTACCTGCCATGAACAAGGTTTGGCAATGCTACCTTGGCCTACCTGTGGAACAATTAATCCTTTGAAAAACATATTTTCTTGAAGCAGGGAAGAGTCTGGAAATTATTAGAAAAAGAGGCATAAGATAAATACATGTCTGCTCATTAAGCTAATCAGGATTGCTTTGTTGCTTATCTTGTTCCAAAAGCACTCTCTCTTTTATTTAAGCCACCTGTCATCTGATCCTCACAAGAGGCCAATATCTTCCTTCAATTGACCAACTCCTACCTTATTATTTACCCTGGCCAACAATGAATACAGAAAGTACTCAACTGACTGTGGTTCTAATCATTCTTCCAAAATGAATGTGTGTTAGACTTATGTGTTTTGATTTCTTTGCAGGTTTTTTTTTTTTTTTCCCCACTCACGATTGAACCATCCAGCTGTTCTGTTTTTTCTTCTAAGATGCTGGAGATTATTCTTGGGGGAGTTCAAGATCAGGTTGGATGAGGCTATAAGCAATCTGATCTACTGGAAGGTGTCCCTGCCCCTTGGAACTAGGTGATGTATAAGGTCCCTTCCAACCCAAATCATTCTCTGATTCTATGAAGCTGGAGGTAAAGAAAACTTTGTATAGCACTTAGTATTAATGTGCAACTTATTGGCCTTATGACTCTTCCTCCAGATCCTAGGCAATCCTCCTCACCAGACAAATAGAATGAAAATGGGGAAGACCCCTTTGTTGACCATGGTTGTATGCAGCACCCTCTAGTCCTGAGCAGGGTTCTGGAAGAAGGATGATCTATGTCACTTTGCCAGCAATAAAAAGTGTCTTTTACTTATTCAGACATCACAAAACAGAAAATCCACCTAAACTCTCATTTGCTGGCTCACTGAATACTACTCACTGTGTGTCAATATGTAGTCTAGGTACTTTCCACAAAACATAACTCATCAGAAGCAGAGTCTTGCATTTTTTGTAAGAAGCTAATTGCTTGGTTAAGAAAAAATGAAAATGGGGGGGTAGCAGCACTAGATAGTGGCTAGGAAAATCAATGTGAAGAAAAGGAGGGTCTCACAAAAGAAACAGTTAGACTGCAAAGTTGAATTTGTTCCTTGTGAAATTCTTTGAAGAAGCAAGAGTATTTAAAAAACATATGACAATAATTAGCAGTATTTCTTTGGGGATTTGTTTGTTTGACCTTAGCCTTTTAATCTGTCAAAGTATGCTAATAAGCCTAACAGACAGAAAGATAAAATGTGGAGACATATGAACTAACTGAGAAAACATCAGTACAATAGTGAATGCATTTGTGGAAAAAGAAAAGGAATGCAATCAAGCATTTTTCTCAAGACTTTGATGACGTACTCACGATCATGGCAAAGTTACTTCCAAATTGGAAAGAATACATATACAAGGTCACTATAGCTGTGCCTGGCATAGCTGATGGGTTTGTTTCGAATAGAGAAACATCTTTGTAAATTCATTTTTTGTCTTAAATTTCAATCCAGTGTGTGGAAACACCAGTTTCTGCACACTGTCTTACTGCTAGGGATTATTGGGTGCATTTCATCAATCCATGACTTTTTATGAATCCCAGAGCTGTTGAACAAGCAGGCAAGAGGTTTCTTTCTACCTTGAAGACATGTGAAGAGACTTGACTTCCAGAGGATTTTTTTTTTTCTGTGAGACCTTTCAGTTATATGTGTGAAGCATAAACAGCCACCTTTAAGGAACAGTCTGTTTTTCTTTCAAGATGAGCTGCAACACACAGAGCAAGTCAACAGAAGTTAATGGCAGCATGTGAGTTAGTTCTTTCAGGACAAAGGAAATCGAGCTTAAATTTTTGTGAATTGCTTTTGGTTTTCCTTTCTCAAATAACTGGTTTTGTTTTCTCTCTATAACTCAAAGGACTTCTGGTAGCACTAGAATAAGGTCACATCATAACAACAGGCATTTGTAGGATTGTTGCCTGCCTTCACATGAAAGCTTATCAAGTCCTTCTGTTCAAGAGGACTAAGAAAACTGCCTGATGATGAAGTTTTCTTTTTCATTGGTACCACCTGTCCCTAGACCTCCAGAGAAGCCTTCTGCAGAATCAGAAACATGATGGTGTGATGTTCATAAGTGAAAGACCAGTCATTCCCACTTTCACTCTTAATAAATAAGCTATAAAGAAAAGGTGAAAAAAATTCCCTGAGCTAATGTTCTCTCCATATCCTGGTGTACTGGGACTCATTTCCTGATTGTGGAGAGAAGAATTATTGAAACCGCAGAAAAAAACCTGAGGCATGCTTTCCCTTTCAGATATCATGCTACCATGAGCTCTAAACCAAGAAATTAAACTTAAATCAGGATGTAGACTTGTTTGCTGTGTGACTCAGTTGGGCAACTCACTTCCATGAAGTGAGACTGTGAAGGAGTTCTTCAAAATAAAATGTTTGCACATTGTATATCAGTGTATCTTATTTCCTGACAGGACATCTGATACTCAGCTTTTCCATACAGCCAAATGAAGCATGACATTTAAAAAAACCTTTTTGCAATGAGTGAGCTACCCACCCCACTTAAGCTCCCTAAAAATATACAGAAAATGAAACATAGACATGTCTTAGCAGCCAGAAGTGTGTCTGAAATTACTGCCTTTGCAAAGCTTTTACATTTAGTCAACTTTATAATCACTTAAAGAGCTCATCCAAGCTTGGATTCTTAAAAATGTAGCTAAGGGCTTTCTTCCTCTCTCTGCGCCAGATGCACAATTACAGGCCAGAAATTAAGCCAAATTAAAACTAAAAACATGAGAGTATGTTCTAGCTGAAGGAGATACCCAGGGCCTGCTGTTACGGAATTGAGTGACCTGCTATATTCGACGTTTTCCACCCATCCTCACACCAACCCCTTGGAATTAAGGGTGCTGGTCTGCACACTGCATGGAAGTCGAGCAATAAACAAAGCTGTGGCTCTGAAGAAAAATTTCTTTAGAGCCACAGCTTTGTTTATTGCTCGACTTCCACCTCCTGGA
Organism: Piaya cayana; assembly: GCA_013389865.1. Classification (NCBI taxonomy): domain Eukaryota; kingdom Metazoa; phylum Chordata; class Aves; order Cuculiformes; family Coccyzidae; genus Piaya; species Piaya cayana. Next base: position 25,369 of record WAAB01007892.1, read on the forward strand.
AGAGAAGGCTCTGCTTAGGTGTCACCGGTGCGAGAGCTGCCTCCCCAGGCAAAGCCTGGAGAAGAGGAGGCTGAGAGGAGACCTTATTGCTCTCTACAACTATCTGAAGGCAGGTAATAGAGAGGAGGGAGCTGGCCTCTTCTCCCAAGTGACAGGGGACAGGACAAGAGGGAATGACCTCAAGCTCTGCCAGGGGAGGTTCAGGCTCGACATAAGGAAAATATTCTTCACAGAAGGGGTCACTGGGCACTGGAACAGGCTGCCCAGGGAGGTGGTTGAGTCACCTTCCCTGGAGGTGTTTAAGGGATGGGTGGANGGGGGGACACACACGACTGGGGGTGTCGGGGCGGAGTGGAGGAGCCTTTTCTCCTCGGCGGCTTGGAGAGGTGGGCAGGGGCTTTCAGAGGGGCTGACAGATCTGAAGTTTCGGAGGCTGAATGAAAGAAACACTCAGCTAACAAAACAGTGCGCCACAGAAGAAGTTTCATCTGGTCTGGCCAAATCCCTCCTTTCTTTCCATCTTTTCTCTCCTAATAACAGCTGCCCTCTCATTCCCTGTTACTCCGCTGTGAAGAACAAAACCTCCCTCTGACTATCTGTTTTTCTTTTCTTCCCCAGAGTAGGTCTCATTACTGGTGATTAGCAGATGATTAAAACCAATTCAGCTTCCCCCAGTAGATATTTTCTCCCTGTTTGTGACTAACGCGTCAGTCTTCAATGAACGTGCTCCTAAGCTTATTAACGGGCTCAGAGGATTAGCTGCCACCGAGCGCCGCCGCGCCGATATTGTGATGCAGCGAGTGACATGGAACCATTTGCTGAGCACAGGCGGGGCCGCTGGGACCAAATATCTAAATCACAATTTTAGTTGCCGTGTAGAGCGGAGGTGGGGGAGTGTGTGTGTGTGTGGGGGGGGAAATCCTAACAATAATTACAAAAAAAAAAAAAAATCAAACGTTTGGTGAAGTCTGAAAATAGCCCTAAAGGCAGAGGAACAGCAATGCAATAAGACTCTGCCTCCCAGAAAAAAAAAAAGCAAACAAAAAAAGCAAACCAAACCTGGACCCAGCCCAGCTATAAAATACAGGAGCTTCCTTCGCAGAGGGATTAGATGATTTGAAGTCCAAAAGGTACCATCATGGTCAGCTACCGCTGCAAAACATGCAGGCTGCTCTGGAGGAGGGTATCAAATCTCTCCATATATCTGCTCCCCGTATATTACTATGTAAAACCCCAGCTTGTAGCACTCTCAAACTAGAGATTAGAGCAGGATGCAAAAATCAGAAGCTTCACTTTATCCCACCCTTCCCCTTAAAAACGATCAAGCTTAAATAAAATTTAATAGCTAGTAATGAAGGAAAAGAGGTCAAAAATATCAGCAGATTTGAATTATGTAGTAAATTATCCCCCAGAAAATGAAGAAACACTGTCAAACAAGTTAAAATAGGTCATGAAAAATATTTTCAAATTATATTCTTCCTCTCTATTTTTTTAAAATGTTTTCTATTTGTTCTATTTTCTTGAAAAGACTGTGGCATTGAATTGCGGCCACATTTATAAAATGACTCCCTGCATTACACTTATTTTCACTAGGACATAATCATAAGTAATCCAGATTATTAAATGGATTTGCACTCACTCTCCTTTTAAAGTCACTTTGAGCTCCTAAGTTACTAGAAAATCAGTCCATTGGAGTTGTAGAAGAACCTAGTCTTTAATTTCAGGGACATTTCCTGATGTAAAACCCCTTCCCTTTTGGAATAGAATACAGAAAAACAAACCTTTTCTAGAAATTTCCTATAAAGTGAAATTTAAAAATAAATATTTGATTTCTGGTCAACTGAAATATTTTATCTGGTTTGGTTTGTATTTACTTTTCTCTGACTTTTTTGGTTTATTTTTTCAATAATTGGTATTCGTGTATTGTACATTACAAAAACAGAAATGAAAAGTTTTTAAAATGAAAACTGAAACTCATCGTATACTGTGTTTTTTTAGCCAAATTTCTCAAGTCATTAAAAGCTTGGCATTAAGCAGTGTTTAGAGAGACACTTCCAAAATTCTCAAAAATACTTCAAATTGCAAAATCTATACTTTTTTATAGTGAGGATCATTTCAGGGGAAGATTTCAGGGTGGTGGTAGTGAAAGAAACTGTGCTGACCAATTCAGAGTTAGAACCTTAACTTTAGGAATCCAGCTTTTAAAATAGAGCACATGCAGCCCCCAAACCTGACTTTGTAAGGACTTTTTTCTTCTCACTCTGTTTTTAAATGCTTTAAAATAAAAGAAAAAGCTTCTCCAAATAATTCTCTTTTCAAATCTTCAACTTTCTTCCATTTACATTTTCCATTGTCCTCTTTCCAGTGCAGCTTAACTCTGAGTGTGCTGAAGCTTGAAATATGGCTTCAGATTCATAATAGCAACAGGGCATGCAGCAAATGTCAACAAATCCCCTGTCACCCAGGCAAGAAGGAAATGTGAGAGGTAAGGCAGAGTAGCCCTTCCTTTCTGCATAACATACACAGACAAAAAAAACCTCGGTGAAAAATAAAGAACTAAGATCTTGCTCATGAAAAAACATATGAGTCGGTTAATATCAAACCAAAATTTTGACAGGAGGGTGACGCACATTGAAAATAGCCAGTTATACATACAGCGCAGGTATAGAACTATGCATCTGATGTGTACGTAATTTTAAAATGAAACTCTTCCACCACCTAAAACCTCCTTTGTGAAATTAAAGGAATTCAAACAGACTAGATTGACCATATTCTGAAAAAAGCACCCCATAAAACCTACATCGCTGACCTCAAGTGACCTCAATAAATAAGTAACTGCTGAAGAATCAGCTCCCTTGTTGCGAAACAATAGACAAAACTTCAGTGGAGCGCATGCAAGAAAATGTCACAGGAGGGTAGCACAGGATTTCAGAGCAGAAAGAAAGTTTGGGAAATAACAAGTACACACTGCCAAGTTACTGAGGAAACCTTTTAGCAAAGGAGATTCTGCATTTGTCTTAATTTTTAGAGTGGCAGGTAGCCCCTTTCTTGCCATTCTGTTAATAGAGACAGGGATATGTGATGGAGATATATTGTATTCTTTGCCACTCAGTCTTTTTATTCCTGTCTCTAAGCTGTCATTTTATAAATTTCTTCACTGGTCAACAATAAATCATTAAAAATATAGCAGGCCACTGATACTTTTTGAATTTTCTGTCACTGGGTTTTACTCTTTCTAGTGTGATCAGTCACCTGAGTCACATTACAGGCTTATTTCTGGCTTCAGCTTGGAACAGAGTACCTGTTAGACAAGAGGGAAAGCTGCCTTTGATTGTGTCAAAAGGTCTATGAAATTAGGAGCTGATAGGCTGGCTCATAAAAGAAATTTAAGAATATTTTAAATCTCTTCCTTTGGAGTACTTCCTGCCTGAGAAATCCTTACTGGGAAAATGTGGATATTATGAGTAGGTTCATTCTTAAACTGGATTTTCTCCTTTTATCATCAGGGACAGAAAGTGATTTAGACAACTGGAGTGTAGTAGGGAGGTTTTTTTGTGTCATTTGAGGCCTTGTCGATCTGTAAGATGAGGCCAGTGCCTATGAAAAGCAGGGTTTTCCTGTCCATCATATATGCAGATTTGAACTCAATACCACAGTTGCAAGAGAGAGAGTTAGTTCATCTTCAGAGGCTACCACCACTGAGCTGGATATTACCTCCTTAATCTGAGCTATGATAACAACCATATGTTAGTTAAAACCACCTTCCTGGTTGCTTCACTTCATTTTGAGATGAAAGAAGTAGAGAGAAGATAAAGGGAAACATACTCCCATCTGTGGTCAGAACCACACTTGCTTGGAGAAGGGGAAGCTGATACGAAATTAAGTTTTGAATGCTAATCCTAAAGCATTCATGTCGTTGTTTAAGTTGTCTGGCTTAAATTTAGAAGTGGTCATCACAATAAATAGGCAGAGAGAGCAGAGTGTATGCAGAGGACTAATCTTAGTACTCAGCAGTTAGTATTGTTACCAGCACACCAGGCAATCCAGGAAGAGTGTTGTATAGGCATCAGCCCTGGAGCTGCTTCTCTTCCTTGGCTCTCTAGTTTAAAAAAAAAAAAAAAAAAAAAGATGAATATGCAGTAGTATTTTCAGCGTCTTTTTACATGGAAAAATGGAATGTGTCTGGGTAGGAGAGACTCCATTTTCTCATTCACTTCTGTGTTTACTTTGCCTTGCGCTCAGTTATCTTTTTTTTTTCAGTATGAGGACGGAAAGTTGTTGCTGACTTTGTATTCCGCTGTACCACAACACTTGGTAGAAGGAGAGGAAAGCAAATGTGCAGAGTTGCCAGGAGACAGATTTATTCTGAACTTCAGCAGCCTGGCACTTCCACTGTGACACTCCTTCCCCATTCCCTTGATCCCTCATGCTCCAGGCACAGGCATATAGACCAGAAATAGCAGGAAATGACCTGCTCCTGTTTCATACTAAAGCATTCAATTTCGCTTAATTTTGAGCCTTTCACAGCCCCACAAAGCAACATGAATGTTTTCAAAGGACGGCTGTGAAATGAGTGCAACATGGAAAATTCAAGCAGTAAATTTTCCTTAGAAGCATTTGATCCTTCTTTTCTGGCTTTCCTGCTTCCAAATGCCTATTTCTTCTTTGTGTTCAAAAGTAGCATCTGGGAGAAGGGAAATAAATTGTTAGTCTATTGTTCTTGTGAAATAGTAACTGTTTGCGAATGCATTTAATGTGGAATAGGAATGGAGGTGTTCCTTATCCAAACCTCTGTCACATTCAGAGGACTAATCTGAAAACACATTCCACCCCAAGAAAAGTGTCTTTAGGACATGGCTTGTATGTTTTGTCTGATCTGAATATGAATGCTGGCTTCCAACATAAACCTGGGAATGTACACAGTCTGAATTGGCTTACCTTCTCTGTAACTTTTGTCTATCCATCACTAGACTGCAGGGTTTTTAATATGAACACAGAAGAAAGATCTTAAAGAAACTATGGAAAGCAATAAATGGTGTTAGAGTATGGAAAATACTGCGGAAATAAAAACACTATAATAAATCAAAAAACAACAACAAAAGCCTTAAATAGCTAGAGAAACCACACATAAAGGAACACAAAAGTGAATCCTGCTAGTGTATATAAGGAAAGATTGTAGCACTCTCACAACTTGAGTGTGGATAGTGTTTGTGAAAACCAGAGCATACTGGTCAAATACTGGAGAGAAGAGCTGTTTTAGTTGCAATTTCTGAAGAACTATGTAAGTTATGATTCCTTTACGGTAAAGGAAATGGATTCATGCAATTGATTCATTCATTCCATTTTTATAGAACACAACAGAACAGAAATAATATACAACAGAATACAATAGAATAGAATATCTCAGTTGGAAGGCATCTACAATGATCATCTTGTCAACTTCCTAGCAATTTCAGGGTTGACCAAAAATTAAAGACAAAAATTAAGAATATTGTCCAAATGCCTCTTGAACACTGACAAGCTTGGGGCATCAACCACCTCTCTAGGAAGCCTGTCCCAATATTTGACTATAATGCCAAGTCTAAACCTCTCCTGGTCAGATTTGAGCCATTCACACATGTGTTATCATTGGATACCAGGGAGAAGAGATCAGAACCTCCCTCTGTGCTGCTCCTCAGGAGGCTGAGAGAGCAATGAGGTCACCCCTTAGTCTTCTTTGCAAGTGAGTCAACATATAAGGATGTCTAAATTAATGTAAATTTATAATTGATTGTGTTTCTTCAGTATGGTTCCTCTGCCCATTCCCTACCTAAGACAGACCACATTCATCAAGTTATTCCCATCACCACGGCTGCTTAGAAAATTAAATACTTCAATTTAGATATCCAAATTATATTTGAAATCTCACCTCTTTTAAGACTTTTTTAAAGGCCAACTTGATTCAGAACTCTCACTTTTAAAATCTGACTTATGAGTCATGCTCCTCTGCCATTGTTGTTTACTGTTTCTAGAAGACTTTTTTCCTATATTCCTTGTAATTTTCCCCTGTAACTGTGAAAAATGCAATTCAGCCTTACAGCTAGGCTGTGTGTCTGGGTCTAGCTATTCCACTGCCTGGGAAAATGTGCTGAGATCATTGCTTGGATCTGTATATAGCTTAGATGCTTTGCATGATATAAAGATAACTATTCCTACACAAGTGTGGGATTGTCCATGGGCTGCAGCAGGGGTATCTGCTGTAATATGGTCCTTCATATTCTGTAGGGAGGCAACATGCTTCACCGTGGTCTTCTTTATGGGCTTCAGGGGAATCTTTTCTCCAGCACTTGGAACACCTCCTCTTCCTCTTCAATGACCTTGATGTCTGCAGGGTTGTTTCTCTCATATTTTTCTCACTCCTCTCTCTCACAGCTTATGCACAGCATATTTTACCCTTCTTAAATACATTATCACAGAGGTTCCACTAGCGTCACTGATGGGTTCAACTTTGGCCAACAGGGTGTCCAGTTTGGAGCCATCTGGAAGTGGTTGTGTCTGATGTCGGGGCAGCCCTTGATCTCTTCTCACAGAGGCCACCCCTGAAGACTGCCCACTACCAAAACCTTGTCATGTAAACCCAACTCAATGTGGAAGCAATATGATGGCTTACATGATAGGCAAACTTACACTAACTTAATAATTCTCCAGGTTAAAATGAAGCTGTGTTGTGTTTGTGAATATTACAGTGCAGATGCTGCTTTGGGTCAATGTCTGATATATGACCTTAAATGGCAAGAAAGAACTTAATTTTTTAATGAAGATCTGCCTAAAATGTGTCAGGAAGAACTGAGAGTATGGGTCTGTAATTTGACTAAAAGGCAGCATCTATGGATGTAAACATAATCTGTCCAGAAATATGATGATGCTCCAAAGGGACATTTACCTACATCCCTTAGGAGTTATTCACACACTCAGGGACTGCAGAAGGGGTTTCCAGCACAAAAGAGGAGGGTGGCTAGGATGAGAAGATGGAGTTCTGTCATCTTTGGTCTTATTAAAGTGGCTATTGTGACATATCAAAGTGAGTTTGTAAATACCTTCTTTCTGTACTTTGTTTAACTACAGTTGAACATGAATCTTTTACTCTCAAAGATGATGTTCCATTTCTTTTCTCCCAGTTATTAATGGCTACTTTAAAATTATGGTCAACTGGAAGCTTTTAAGTAAAGAAATAAATAAATGACAACCCCCCATCAAGACACCCTTTACAGCCCTTCAGTATGATATTTTTTTTTAAAAAAGGGCACGATTATAGAGAATTGGAAATATAACAGTCAAAATAACAGGTGTTTTATAAAGGAAATTGCTACCTCCCCAAACATCCTGACAGTTAAGATTTCCTGATGCTGATTCACAATGTAGAAATTCCTAATGAAGGCAAGTCCAAAAAAATCAGAGAAAATTCTGAGAATTTTGTTTTGCTAGTATTTTTAGCTTGTCCTTCTACCAGCTGATCCATTCTGCACAACTTTTACTCACTATAGTTGGTATAGCTGGAATGGTAGCAGGCTTGCTCACTTGCTTTGTTTTCCATCATGACATCTGCAACTGTGGAAATCTTCTAGAATAATAAGGGCCTGGTAGATTTTTCAAGATATCCACTGTTGCTCCTGTGTGTTGGCTTGTTTGCTTCTTTTTCACTCTTCGTCTTCTTTTCTGCACAGTATAGTTTTTGCAAATCTGAAAAATAAAATTGTCTCATAGCTTCTTTTCTTGGAATAACTCTGATGGAAATCTCACATGGTAGGGATCTGCTGGTAAAAAAAGGAAAACCCACAGAAAGAATAGTCTTTAGAGACAAAAAATTACTTTTTCATGTACATCACCATATGTGAGGAATAAATAGAAGGCAAGTGCTCTATGATTTCTTGTTTTCTTCTCTTCTTCAGGAACAACTACAACTGTGTTCGACAAATTAAAGAGAAACCTGTTTTTCAGAAGACCACACAACAGAGTAACAGACTTTTGAATGTGATAGGGTACTTTGATAGTGATGAGTAGAACAGAAGCTTCAGAAGGAAGCAATGAAAGAAGGCAAGAATGAAGACAAATGGAAGCAGGAGAGCAGTGTGGTTGATGTAAAGTTAATCAGAGAAGAAAATGAGGCTGAAGAGGATCAAAGGAAGGTGACTGAGTCACTTCCAGAGGAATTTCATAGCACTGAAAGAGGAAACAGCAGGAAATGGTGGAGCTCTGAGAGACTATTCTAGACTAGAAAGGTCATGTTTCAGCTGCTAATAATTTGTTCTCAGTTACTGTGAGCTGCACAATATACTTTTATTCCTTGAGGAAACGCTGAACATTCCCAAGTTATCGACAACCACCTGACTGGCAGTGCTGGAGAGATGAAAAATTAATTAACAATTTTATAAAATGAATGTGATAAAATGTTTTCCAAGTAGTGCTTGCATGATCTCCAGGGGCATTAGTGTATCTCATAAGCCTGCTTTCTTTTTAAACAATGCTGAACTCCATTAAAGGTGAAAAGAAGGGAATCAGTCTGAGTCAAAGTAGTCTTCTCTATCTCTCTGTACCAAACAGAAAATTCCAGAATAACTTTGGCTGGATGCTGGTATGGATGCTGTATTCCAAATGATTTGGATATTTGGTTTGCCCATGTTGAAAGATGTCACATTTTAAAAATATCACAAAGAGTATATGGAATTTCTTAGATAGGTTGCATCTCTGTGGCTGGGACAGAGTCCTCCAATGTCTTCATGCATGTGCTTTTGTTTCATGAGATGATTCTGTACTTCCTGCTATATTTCCAGTGCTACTGGCTTCTTCTAAAGTGAACTTGCACTCTTGACTCAAGAAGGTAGCATGCAATGGGATTGTTTGTTAGCTTATAGTCAGTCTACAGCTCCTTTTTTCTCATCCAGTAGCTCATGCTGCAGTGTTAGCACTAATAGAAAGATGGTTTTTTGTCTTCTGTGGCCTCAGAACTGTTTCAGATTTTCCCACTGGTATCTAAGGCAGCTGTAATGCAACACAACAGAGAAACTATGTTCTTAAAACCAGCTGTATTTCTATGCTACAGCAATAGCCACAGTAACTTGATATCTTAGACAAATAGTGGCTCACCACTACTGTGCACAATAACCACCAGGCAAAGAATTCCATGATTTAAGCATATTCCTCTTCATGTCCCAAGAGTGAACATAGTGTCCCAAATGACTCTACCAGTGGTATGATAAAGCAACATAATGGCTTTTGTGGTGCTATGAATTCCTGCCTAGTTGTGGCAGATACTATCAGTTATCTGTTTTGCCTGACATTGATACACAGTAGTACTCACAGATAGGTAGGGTTTGACATCAAGCTGTTAATATCAATGAGGTTTCAGGGTAGGCACTGAAAATCAATTTTTTGAGTTTTCTGTGATGGAGAAAGAGGAAATGGATACAGAGCCAAGCACTTGCATTGTAAGAGTTCCATCAGTCTGCTAACTTGTTTATGGAATTTGTTCTCATGCACCAGTGTCACGGACGGGTAATGCCAGGGGAATGGCAGGCACAATGTGATTTGTGGTACAGCAAACAGGGAAGTGATACCAATAGTTTACTTCCAAGCAAAGGAGAGGGCAAAACTGTTAAAAGAGACTAGATTCTTATGTATATATATAATGACATACAGGGAAGAACAGAGGACCAGCTAGTCTCCATTGCCTTAATTTGCCACAACTACATGTTTTTTCTGTCACTGCCTTGAAAAGAACAGCATACATAAACATCTGCACTGAGGACTACCTTACGCTTAAGCTGTCTGCCTCACTGTTTCTCTTAGAGGCACAAATTACTGCAAGTGTGGATCATGGAAACAAGAGGAATAAAATGAATGAGAGCAAATTAAGTGTTCAAGGAAGACAAGATCAGTCTTATCTCAATAGCCATTCGTTTCACATCTTTACTACTTTTGTCACAGCAATACTATCAGAACAGACAAATGTTAATTTCCCTAATATTCTTTCTCAGACTCAGAAATGAACCTAATGAAGGACAAAGACTTAAATAAGTTAGAGTAATTTCCTGGATGCCAACGAACAGAGCAGGAAATAGTAAAAAAATACTGGTTCACAATGGTTCTCAGATAACATTGCTGTCCTTGAACACACTGTCTGATCCCTCCTAAGTCAGCTCAAGACAGAGCCATATGTCTGTGTTTGGACATGATATGCCCAACCAAAAAAGATAGGTAGAGTTTCTAATCTGGGCACAGTTGAGCCTAGAATGACTTCTGTGTTTGACCCACAGGATGATATGGTACTGTGCCTGAACTTACCGTCTGTGTCAGTGACTCCATCAGAACCTTTGCATCATGCTACTTTTCCTAGTATATAAATACCCTCAGACTTCCAGGTGAACTAGGGTTAACACTCTGAGGTAGGAAATATTAACAAAAAAATATAAACCAGTAGTATATTTGATTTGATCCAGAAGAAGCAGTACAATTGCAGCTGAAGTCCTTGCATTTTAGGTCCACGTGAAAATGGAGCAAGAAGCCCTGTTTTTCACTCAGATGAGGTTTGATTTCCCATGTTTTCATGGATACTTTTGCTTAGTGCAAGCAGTTTCGTGTGCAGTTGTGCTGCATTTGGTAGTCATGATGGTAGGTAACAGTCCTTAGGATATTGACATTCTTCTGAAAATCCAAGTACGTTTTTCTGGATACCCCGATCCCATTCAACCGATAAACATTGTGATTAGTGCTTCATCTATTTAAATTACATACTGCAAAGCAAATGACTCCATGGTAGCCAAGATATTGAGTCCAACGCAATAATTTTCCATGATGAGAAATACTTGAACCTCAAAAATGTGGTAGGGGAAAAACACATGAAAAATTTATTTTAGGGGAAAAAAAAACCTTTACTGAATAGTTAATCTGTTTACTTAATACTCTGACAATGTGACAAAGCCTTTTTGCAATATTACTGCATTTAAACCATATGACAGCAAACTATACCATCAAAAGGAGGTGCAATATTTATGTCTTGATGCTAATACTCATGTGGAGTATATTCAAGGCAATAAAAAAATGCAAACCCCCCTCCATTGTTAATTCCAGTCCTTTAATTTCATTAAATATTGAAGATACAGAAAGATCATTTTCCTGTTCTGGAGGAGGAGTGTGAGAATGCATCTTCAGAAATATATTTTATTTTTGTACACACTCAAACAACATAGCACTGGGGCTGTCTGACAGTCTCGTGTATTTTGCAGCAGCGGAGAGCTACAGAATTAGACAACTTAAGTTAGGCTGCACACCAGACCTATCCTTCTACAGTCCAAATCCAGTGTTTGACCACAGGATGATATAGTACTGTGCCTGAACTTACCATTTGAGTCAGTGGTGCCATCAGCCTGTCTTCATTGGAGAGGTGTTCCATCCCTATGATTATCTTTATGTCTCTCGTCTGGGTCTATGTCCTTTTACTGAGGGCTATTGTTGAATGCAGTAGTCCATCTGGGATCTCACATGAGCAAAGCAGAGGGGGAGAATCGCTTCTCTTGGCTTGCTGATCACACTTCTTTTGATGCAGCCCAGAAATGATTTGCTTTCTGGACAGCAAGTGCACATTGCTGGCTCATCTTGAACTTGTCATCAACCAGCATCTTCTCAAGGCTGCTTTCAATCCATTTTCTGCACAGCCTGTATTCACACTTGGGATTATCTCATGGTACTCCATAAAGCAGATCCCTGAAGTGGCCAAAGTCTCTTCTCCTGAAACCCAGGGTAGTGAGCTTGCTGTGTGCACTCTTTGGTGCCCTAAGGATCCTGAACTCTACCATTTCATGGTCACTGCAGCCAAGGCTGCCCTTGAGCATTCCTCATCAACTCCTCCTTGTTGAGGGGCTGTGTATGAAACAGGTTGTCTAGAAAGTTAATATATTCTAATAATGATTTTTTTTTTAAACTAACAGGTCATAATGTACTCTGAAGTTAGGTGCATAATTTCAGGTATATTCAGTTTATTTTCATTCATTGTATATACTTACTAGAAAACTGCTGTCTGAATGCTATACTAAATGTGCAATTCTACGAATCAGCTAGCGGAAGAGGGTGCCAGCACTTCCTGATGATAAATACAGTGGCAGGAATCTACTTTGTTTTGTAACATGTAAGGCTGATTAATCCCAAGCTGTTTTCAAACTTCATTTCATACAGGATACCCCCATCCTTACAATCAGATTAATAAATCAAAGGTGCATTCAGACTTGAAGACAGGTTGCCACTTAAGTATTTCAGATACTCAGGCATTTAGTTAAACTAAGCTTGGATTAACAAGGTCTGACTATTTAAAGGGAGTTACGTTTAGGGGTTCCCTGTCTCTGCTGATTTTGAATGCTGCATTCATAGGGTAGTGCCGTCCAGTCTTAAGAGCTCAGTGAGCTTACAGAGCTTTACAGCCTCCCTGCAAGCTTCATGAGCTTAACTGAAGATAAGTATATACAAACTCACCTTCCTAGAAAGACCTCCATTTATGTGAAGGGGGAAAAAACCCAAACAAATCTCTTTATGTGGTGACTAAGCTGCATCTTTCCTGTCACAATTTATCCTTATTTTTATATAGTATAATTTATTAGGATAAACCCCTTAATCGAGTGGAATAGATGAAAGTGGAATCATTCAACACTATCACCTTTTGTTGTCACTTGAGACTCTGTAGGAGGTGAGAGAGACTGTTTAAATTATTTGTTAGGAGCAAATCATGCCAACTGATTTCACCCTGGTGGAAAGTAATCTATAAGGGTCTGGGCCAAAGTCCCTCTCTACCTTACCTTCCAAATTTATCAAAATGTAATGACAGAACTTTTCTAGCTAAGATGCCCAACAGTGCTCCCTTGCCACTTGGTAATTGCTGTCTCTGTCACTTAGAGACCAATCTTGCAATGAAGAAGTGAAGAAATGAGCAGCATCTTACATAGAGAACCTGAGTGCCCTCATCATTGACGAGGCCATTGGAGGCCATATGAGTGAAGGGCTGATGTTGGTGTTATATGTAAGGGCAATGATTTAATGATGCCACTGCACTGAGGGGTTACTTGTAGGTTGTACTGGAATTGGCGCTGGTTAGAGATGAAAAACAGAAACATGGAGATGGGGAAGGAACTGTGAAGAAGATTGCTGTGGTAGAGTTTTACTGGTGTTGCTTCATGTTCAGAGCTGTGAACACAGCCATTCAGCAAGAAACCCTTTACATATCTACAGCTGTAGTTAGTTTATGTACAACCACATCTAAGGGAGAGAAACATTTAGCACTATCATTTGTTCAGCAATTTCAGTTCATGATAAAATCTTGATGACTGTAATACAGTAACAGAAATGCTTTTACAGGGCTCCTTTGTTATTTATTTATCATTGATGCCTTTAAAATAAGGTTACCTTTCTTCAGAAATGTCCATTGGTCCTCATGAAAGAGAAGGTTCAATCAGAAAACCTGTGAGAGAGCCTCAACTGCTGCAAGAAGATGAAGTGTCATTTGGAGATGCAGAGAATCCTCATGTGAAAGGTGCATACAGCAGGTGATTCCTCCCATACATCTTCATTCTAAACTATATCTGCCTCAGGGCAGAGAGATTCAAAGTGCCATGCACTGATTGGAAACATACCTATCCTGTGACTGTATGGCTACCTGGAGTTCAGCACAATTCAGTGTTCTTTGAAATGAATTGTTCCCTAGTCAGTGGATAATTTACATATTGGCAGTTCAGGGTAATATTTATTATATAAAATGAAGAGTTTCCTTAAAAGTGGATTCAAAAAATGTTTCTTTTGCAACCCATATTAGTGCAATAGAAGAAATAAAATGAGAGGGAACACATGGGTGGATAATGAGAAAAATGGTCTCAGATCTATTAGGAAATAATTTATACAGGAATAAAAAGAAGTGGATTTAGTCTGTTATAAACTGGAGATGCTTTTCATTCTCTATCCTGTCTTAATGTAAATAAAGAAAATATCATATGATATAATGTAAAAATGACTGAATATTTATTTTCTGTTATCTTTTACTAAGGTGAAAGTTATAGAATAGGATTAGTTGAAATCCTAGCTGCTATTATTCCATCCCCTCAAATCTTTGTTACAATAAATACTTGTTTTATGGATAAGTATACATTGCAACTATGGAATTAAAGAAGGTTTAGTGATATGTGCGGGTGCGAGGAAGGCTGTGTAGTATGTTACTCGCAGTTAATGTCCTGTTTCAAAAATATGTTGTCATTTTTGCTCATGTAGATATTGAGGAGGACAGCCAGGAGACCAAGTCGTTCTACATCTTCCTTTCCAAGTTACTTCTGAATTCTTGCCACTTCTTTTTAAGGGAGAAAGAGCTACAGTGGGAACAAAGGGTATGCATCCAGTGTCATGCTTTTATCCTTATCAGAACTCTTTACTGTAATGAGAAATTTAGGTTTCTGTCTCAAGAAACAAATGTAATCACTACTGAACCCCATGGAGTTAAGGAAGGAACCAACGGTTTATTTATTTCTTGTGAAGACCATGTTAGGTCCTTGGCTACTTCATGAATACTTTCTGTAGCCATAGAAGTAGCACTGTTTCTACTCTTTACCATCCCTCTGCAAAAGCCCCCCATACCATGCTTATCTGCATTTTCTTAGTGTAATTTCAATGGATAATTTTTGGAGATTAACAAATTTGTTTTGCCACAAGGAGACCTCCAAATTCTGAGTCTCCTCACAAGATTTTTCTAAATTAGAAACCCCTTCCACTTAGGTTCAGGATTGGATTGACCTCTTCCTGTCCTTTTCTGTCCTTGCACAATGTCTTGTCTGTCTTTCCCTCTCCCTTATATTTATATAAACAATCTGAATGAAGTATCCTACATATATAAATGCTGACAATTTAGTTTACTTAAAATTCAGTGGTCTAAAAGGTTCAAAACAATGTGCTGCTCTAGGTGCTTGTTAGCAATGCGGAAGTGTAATATAGGACTTCCTGCCTCTCTTGTACTGTGAGTTAACACATAAATGATTATTAAAACAAAACAGATAGTAACCAGAGCCAGTTGCAGTTGTTCTGATTAACATTGTATTTTACAGTTGTTATACAAACAATTAGTAGGAAAAGACTGCAACATCAGTTCTGTTGGCAGGAGAAGGCACAGCCATGGCCAATCTAATCCAATTAAACCATGTCTCCAGTATGCAGATGAACAGCAAAAGTGCAAATAAGAACATATCACTGCATTGCCTTCCCCAAGACACTGAGCCTGATCCTGAGAGATGCAGAGGGCGCTATGAGGGAGAAAGGCAATGTGATGGAAAATATAGAGTGAGAGAGCTCCTGTGAAGTTAAGATAACTTGGGGAATTAACATGGCTTTCATATAATTTTGTAGTACCACCTGAAATATCTGTTACTGAAAAAATTTTGAAATTTCAAGATTACTTTTCAGCCAGCCAGAATAAGAACAAAGAACTGAAATTTATGAGTTTTTCAAGAAATGAGTTTTTCAGCACCCACCCCTCCTCAACTTCTGTTCCAAAACGTATGAAAATAAGTTTACAAAAGCACTTGATTATTAACCTTACTATTTTGCTATGTGTCAATATTGAAATGAAGTTACATTACCTTAGTGAAATTAAATGTTTCCATAATTTTGCATGAAATATTTCAGTGAAATCAATACATTCTTCCAGAACACGTTAATTTGATTGAGTCACAATTTTCCAGTGGAATTTTTTTTGAAAAATCTAAACTGTTTTTGTAATTTGTCCCTATCCATGGCAGCGAGGTTTGAACTAGATTATTTAAGGTCTCTTCCAAACCATTCTATGATTCTACAATGTTTACTTATTTTTTAATTGCCCAAATTCATAGAGTCTGTGACATTCATTGAGTTTTAAGTTTGACTGAAATAAATAAAAAATCTGCAAGACACAAAAAGACAAATTTCTGCTAGACAATTGGCTGAATTCTACATCATATATGTTTCTTGTTATCAAAACACAATATTTCTTGATTATCTATAGTATCATTTATAGAACGATGAAGTGATAGTACTTGTTTGTAAAAAACCTGTCTTGTTCTAATTAAGTATTACATTTGTAGGGCTCTTTCACCCACTTTATTTACTCAAGTTTTTTAAGTCTTAGCTTTCTGACACGTAGGATAGTATACACATATACTGAAAGAAAGCCACACATTAAATAGCTCAGAGTCCATGGAAGAGTTTTCTTCCCTTTTGGTTTATTGTTGAGAGGATCCAGCAAGAGAGCTCAGTTCAAAAATGCTGGACTAAAATGTGTTTTGCATTTTTATTTTGTCAGAGAAATCTCCTGAATTAGATTAGCAAATATGAAAGGTTAAAATATATTTTACAAAATCAAAGTAAAAAAAAATTATAGTACGGATCAAGAGCTGGCACATTAGGTATATTCTTCAGCTTAGGAATAATAACCCTAAGTTCCAGTATTAGGTAAAAGTTCTAAAAGCTAACACTGTTATTTTCTCACAGGGCAGTGCTTGCTGACAGATTCAACATGCAAACTGCATTTCTGCTGGATTTGATAAAAATACAATTAAAATGTTGTACAGGGGGTACGCCAAATTGGCCTGCATCCTAGAACCCACTCCAAGTGAAACCTTGAGGAATATATTGTACAAGAAAAGGTTTGTCCCCTAGGATTACCTCCCACTTCCTTTAACCTGATATTTTGCTCATCCTATTATGAGATTCCTCAGAGGGGTGAAACACTAGATTGCCTCATTAAGACTCATCATTTACAAGATGTTGACAAATGCTGGCATTTATCCTGTTGTCATAATAAATGTGAGAAAATGACCACTTGGCAATAAGTGATTCTATGCAATTGTAGATTGTAAAATACAAGAATATAATGTATCAGTATCACTATGTAGCATCTCTCAACTGATTCTGCATGCATTGTAACAGAACCAGGATGAAATAAATAATAATGGACAACCTCGTTTACACAGTTTCCACATGTGCAACCCAAATATTAATTAAGAAATGTGAGAGAATTGTTTTAAACCCAACATAATAATGAAACAGTTATTATTAATCATACTGGATATATCGTGATGAATACCCAGCGTCCATATAGTCCTTGTTGACAGTCTGGAAACTCTCTGAACTCAGGTTTCCTACAGCTCCAACCTATGTTGTGACTGATGACAGTGTGGCCTTTCTTAACAAGGGTCATTTTGCCCTCTCGGTGTTAATGGTATGCATGAGGTTACCACAAGAGCAGATTCCACAACAGAGACTGTTCAGGCAAGTTTGAGTGTGATAGAAGTGTTTTCCTTTGTCCTTACACAAGTATTTTGAGAAGTGGAAGTTTTTTTTCCCTTGAGAACGTGGGCAATATGGTCACAAGATATTATCGTAGGCAAAAGTATGCTATGGAGACAGAATCATCAGCCACAAGACCAGAATAAGATAAACACAGAGTCATAAATGCCTGAAGATGAATACAATCTTTTTTCATAAAGCTATATTTTTGAGCTCCCTGTTCAGCTAGAAAGCCCTGAACTCTGCAACGACTTCTGTCTTCTCTGACGTCTCGGGTTCTGCTTTTGCTTATACATCTCAGTTTTGACCATTTTAAGCAAGTTGACATCTTTATTAAGCATAAGTTCTGTTTTCCTGTAGCTAATTCTAAACAAAAGTAACAGCTGCTTTGCCTAATTATAATGGTTTTATAAGTCTTCATTGTGAGGTGAAACCAATGATACTGATAACAGTCAGAATCAGAAGTGACAATAACTCAGTTGCCAAGGGCATTGAGTTGCAGGTGGTTGGTAGTTTCATCCTACTTGACTAATATACTGCCTGAAACACTACTTTTGTGATTGTGGTACTCTAAAAGAATCAACAAAATTTCTTTGTCACTAGAGTTTACAGCCCCTAATTTGACAGTATCTAAATTCTAGCTGAGGATTTCAGAGAGGGGGAGTGTAACCCATTGGTTCCTATTTCTGTCAGTAGTCATTGTTTCTCACCTTGTGTTTCTGATGATTTGACTTGAGTTTTGTGTGTGTATGTTTTCTTATCCCTCTTAGTCTGCTAAGGCCTTTACGTGGAATACTGTAACTTATTGTCAAATAAATCCAGAATAGACATAAAAAGGAAAAGAATACCAATATGAAGGAATCCTTGCATTTTCTGTAGCACACTTTACCTTTTAAGTAAATACTTTTCAACACCAAACATATATGTTGCTAGCAATGCCAAATTTCTCTTGAATGGAAGGGACTTTGTCCTTTGAGATATGGGTTCAACTCTTCTTATCTTCTCCTCAGCTAGTTTCTCCTTTTGTTATAGACTCTCTGAACTCTACTCCTGGATCATTTAAGTGTTCACTTTGAACATTCAATATTACTCCTTTAGACCTGGAGTCAGCTTATACATGGTATGATGTTTTCCCAATCACAACACCGTAGGGTGTGAGTTTATCATGCTGTCTCCTTGCCTTTGTACTCCCCTATTTTGTTTATAGTATTTTTAATTGAGTCCTGGACTCACAATCTGCATTCATTAGACATAGAGCAGATAAACACTTATAAAGATACAATTAAATCACAGCCAGGTACTGGTGTTTTCCTCCCTGCTGACTTTACCTCTGCTGAATGCAGTTCATTAACATTTCCATAGTTTTTGGTTACCCCATATTGGAATTTAAATCTGTATTTGCTTATTTGCTAGCTTATTGCTGGTTCTAAACCCCACTGCTCATTTGTTTTTATCAGATACATAGTGCTAACTCCATGCACCTGCCTACCAGCCAGCGGAGTCTGAATGCCTCAACCCTGGCTTTTCCTAATGGACTCAAATACTTAATTGTACTCCAAAAGACTATTTCTTTGCTCTGAGCAAACCTTAATGCACTCACAAAGTAATACACAGAAATGCATGCAATATTTAGCAATTTCTCTACCGTTTCTCCACTGTAGAGCACAAGTGGAAAACGATCAGCATTACTATTCCAATGAGCTTAATTACTGCAATCTCACAAAGCTGAGACCAGTCAGAAAGCTACTTCTTGTAGAGTGTTGTGTTGAATTATGTACTGATCAGGGACAGACTGTTGTCATGGGTGCCTTTTAGTCCATAGTGTTATGTTGCCTTCTCAATCAGTAATGTTAGTGAATGAATTTATATTAGTATTTCAGATGCAATAGCTTACTACACCACTGAGATTGTGCTTTTAAAGGTGTAAGGCTGGGCTATGGAGCGATACTGAAGGTGGGTCCCAAACCAGAAGCACTATAATGCACAGGTGTACATAATGAAATCTACAATTAATTTCTCCAAAGATTTACATTGGTATCTCTGCATAGTCCTCTGCAGAGTGATATGGCGATGCAGCAGCTCAAGAAGTGAGCTGATTTGTATTTCTATATGGCACAGCATCTCATGATATATGAGTACCTAGAGAAGCTGGCCATTATGAACCATACCAAAATGCTGCATTCTTATAGAAGAGTTTCACAGAGTAAACGTTGGGCTGCCTTTTTTGTTCATTTGCTTTTTTTCCTCCTTTGGAAAACTTAAAAACATCAGCAAAAATGTTTTGCTAGTATTATCGAGCTACAAAAGTGTCAGGCTCTAAAAGAGTGAGCTTGCTCTGATCAGGATAGGTTTTGCTATAGCTATGTGGAGCTCCAGAATATTTCCGATTTATTTCAGTAGAAGAGCTCCCATTTTTTTTAGGGGGAGCAGATGCTGGCTCTTAGTGAGCTACCAAAGCACCTGAAGCAGATGTTCATAGCCATACAGTGGTATGTGCCCAGTTTGTGCCTCATTGCTAATTCAACACAGTCATCTTTCTCTTCTAACACACCCTACATCAAGTAACAGCTACATACTTCTTTGATTTCCTTTTTGAACTCACAGGCTTATTTTGCAAACACCTATAAAAAAGGGATAATGAACAAAAATAGATTTTACAGAAGCTAATAAGTACAATACAAATAAAGAAACCCAGTTTGCTGACATAAAAAACTTAACCATCTGGAGGTTTACAAAAGCTTTTGTGAATATGGTGTAAAAGTTGAGCATGATCTTTTTCCCTGATTTTACCAGTTTGTTAAATAGCATTTGTCTTTCTTTTTCACCCTAATTTTTTTATATTGTTTCATTCAGAGTGAAAAACATTTCTGATGCTGATGGCACAAACTGCTTCTGGATTTCTCCCTGCAGAGTACATTCACAATACAATATACTCAAATACTGTATATTGTACCATATGAGCATATTCACGTTCTTAGTCATAGGAATAATAATAACAATAACAATACCAATATAGACTACTACTGTAATAGTAAATATGAATTGGAACAATAGTTAAAGCTGTTTCGGTATAATTGTAGGTTGCCCCAGTGAACTAGATTTCAGTGGTGTTTGGCTCTATAGTTTAGGGTAGTCTTCATTAAATATAGGAAAATATAGTTAATTAGTTAGCCTTTAGTGTTAAATGAGTTTTTAAGCCTGAGAGACAAGGGGAATGTGGGATTTGCAGGGAGTTGACAGTGAACATTTAATGATGTTAAACCCAAAGTGACTGTTAATATAGGCTACGGTACCTGAGAGTCAGAAATACGGTCAGGGAGATAAATGCAAATGAAACATCAAATTTTAACAGGAAACGAAGAATATTAATTTACTCTGGATGTTCAGATTGTCTTTATAATACTTAATTTTTGTTTGATGGTTATAGTGCCAAGGTCTCTCATTGACTGTAGAAAGGCAGTTACAAAGAGTGACAAGAAACTTTATGTGAAATGTCAGTTGACTTTTTCTGTAAATTTCTGTTGTTCATTTGCTGCACTATTTGCCAACCTATGGAAGAGCTGTTTATGAAGAGTTGTCCTTGAGAAAGGGAGGATTTATTCTGTTGTCTTTGCATCTATTCCTTCTGGGGAAATCTCACCAAAGATCAGTCCTGGACTATGTCAAAAACTGTCCTAAGACTGCTCTGTTTGATGACACTGTATACCTTGCTGCCTTTTTTCTGCTGAGTGGACTTTTAGCCTCTTAGAGTGTCTCACCCTGTTCTTCTCACTTGGACATCTTTCTACACAACATGGCTTTTTTATTCTTCCACCTGTCCTACTTTACCCTCAGGAAAGACTTACCTAAGAGATATAATGATGTTTGTGTAGCTCACATTCTAGCCCAGCCTTGTCCTGCCCCCTGCTCACCACCCTGTCTGTGTGTCCTAGGCTGTGTCTGACCCCAGTTCTCTTCACTGGGCCTGATCATGACCCCAGCTGTGGGCTGATATTATTTATAGTCTCAACCTGGGATGGCCCTAGGCTCCCAGTTTCCCAGCCCACAGGGTGCAGCTTGCCCTCATTAGCCCAGACACAGCTCACCCTTGCCCCCAGTGAGTATGACTATGTATCTTCTGTTTTTCTTTGTGACCTCCCATTTGTACACACTGAACCACCATCGTACTGTCAGTAGATCTTTATGGCCAAAAGCTGGCATATATGTGGAATGAGATTCATCTTCGTTATCTTTGTGCATCTACAAAGCGTCTGTCTCCATCTTAGCTAGTCATTCCAAGTCACCTTCATCTTCAGTGGTGTTAGATGACCATAATTCATTTATCTGGTCTATGTCAGCAGTTTTATTGTGATACAAAATGTCGCACTGTATAGGTGGTAAAAGGGTGAGCAGGAAGGTAGTAGAAGGTCTGGGCTCTTCCACATTGCTTCTCCACTCTTGAGGCTGTGCTACATTCATGGAGCCTGGGAAATGTCAGATACATTCCCAAAGTAGGGGGCTGTGGGTAGGTTCCTGACAGCTACTTCCTTGAACTGAATTCAGACCTCCATGATTTTTTATCTCCAGCCTACACTTGAACTTTATGTGAATTCTATGCAATGTGGGTAGTAGGTTAGGGGTTTTGGGGTTTTTTTTATCAGTTTGGTGGAGAGACAGTGATCAGGGACCTCTTGAGTTGACAGTCTGTCATATTGTAAATCAAGGAAGATCTTTCCCTTAGCAGTCACAAAGATTAAACAGACTAATGAATCAATGTTTTAGACCATCCACTCTGGGGAGCCTTCACTTAAGTCCCAGCACTGTTGGTCAGGTCAGAAAATGCTCTTTTCTGTCAAATGGTAGTGTGCATTCATCGTTCTTTGTGCGAGCTGTAAAAACCTGACAGAGGCAGATGTCAGTCCATACTGTTGTGACACTTCCTCATTCAACTCTAAACCTTCGTAAAAGCACTTCCACTATCCAGTAATTTGCCAAGAAATGAGAGGCTGCATTGGTATTTTTTCAAAAATCAGTTTAAAAGTTCATCTTTCTATTTTCCCTTTTATTAGGCAAAACTTTCTGTTAAAGAATGACTATTTATAACCATCCTCTCTTCCCCAAAACATCCAACCCTTTGTGTTCTGTAATGTTTGCTGTCTTTAGACGACTTTACCTGCGCCTTTGTTCAGTCTCATAAGTAACACCATGCCTGTAATTTTATTCTCACCCACAATATATATATTTTTTAGCTAAAATCTTTACAGGGATACTGGATTCTATTCACTTTGGCAACAGTTCTGTCATCCTGTAATGGTCATAAATTACAGCATATGTACCTTGAAGCAGATGTTCAGTTTAAGTTCATATATTCTGTTCATCACTCTAGTAACTGAAGTGCTGATATTTAAAAGGACCCTCATATAATTGAAAACCCCACCCATGAAAGTGGGGAATAATATATTTCTGTTGATGTGTGTTACACTGAAGGTACATATGCTAATAAAATAATGAAAAATTGTTGGTTTAAGTAAATAATGCATTGGGGTTTTTAGTGGGAAAAATACTTTACTGGTATTTTTGAGAACCAAAATGTTGTGAGCAAGGAGTACTCAAAATAGTAAATGCTCTTCATTCAGCACTTCCTCAGTAATAATTTCTGTTCCTTCGGTCGGTAAATGAAGAACCTTGTCATCTTTGATTTGATACTATTTAAAAACACAGACCTGTAATTCAAGAGATCCAGTGATGAAACAGGAAAATAAATGACTCTATTAAAAATGTCACTGCCCAGATGGTCCCATATAGAAGTTCTGATCCAAGTACTCACTAATTAAAGAGAAGGTGACTGGAATCTAAATTTATCTTTTAATTTTATATCTGACCCTTATCTACACATGTGGAGCTTGAACACATTTAATTTTTGAACATAACCCAAAAAAGCACTTAAGCAGGTGCTTAACTATAAACTGATGTTTGACTTCTACTACCATAAGTACAGATGATTTCCTGAATATGGACCATGGAGGAATTTCAAAGCTAGGTCTTAATTTTACCCGTTAAGGCAAATTGATTATGATTTATATATATGAAGCTATTTTTTCTACAAAGATACTCAGTTTTCAGGCATTTAATGTTCATGGAACTTGGCAAATGCTTCAGGATACATTGATATCCTTCCATTAACAGCAAAAGAGTTGTCACAAAGTTTACTGTGGTTCTTCTACCATGTTACAGAAATACTGGGTTTTTTGGTTGAGAGAAAATTACAGTTTGTACTGTTTTCTCTTGCCTACCAGTAATAGCAGATTCATGATTTTAAACAGCAGAACTCATTATTTTTTTTCCATTTGCACGCGTGTGTGAAACCATTTTCAGAGAAAGACACAACATTCTTAAACTGGATTTGAAGAAAAGAGACTCTATTTAAGTACGTTGCATATGAAAAGCTAAGTTTTTAATGAAGCATTAGCTAAAGTGGAATGCAGATTAGCCAAGGAGAAGGGCAAAAGAGGTCTAAAACCTGATACATGACTTTTATGACAAGCATCACAGTACCTGTAGTGGGTAAATGATCTAGACTTAGGGAATTTTTTTACTTTATTTGATTTATTGCCAGTTCATACAAACTTCTAATCAATGATTTGGTTATTGAGAAATGAACCCCCAAAAAAGTGAAAAATCTTTTATATAAACATCTACAAAAGTTAAAGGGATTCACCCTTTTTCTGGGCTCACATTAAGCCAAAACTCTCCTCCCTCCCTTCATCATCTGTTCTCTTTATTTTTTTCTGCAGGTTACAGTCTGATCATCTCAATTTCTTTACTGAGGAAAATGTGTGGCACAGAAGATTTTGGTTTCTGTGCTTAATGGCTTGTGTCTGCTGCTCTTCCCTGCTTATGGGTTTTCCTCTTCTCCAGACTGAGTTACCCACAGCTGTAATTCCTTAAGTGTGTCCTTAATCTGATATGGTCACAGTCATGACACGACCTGGAGAGCCTAGGGATTGCTGGGGTAAGACCCAGGGTCTCCCCATAAAAATTGTGGATTCAGTGTCCATTGGGCAAAATGAAGATGAAACAATGCAAAACAGTTGATCTAAATATTTAGCTATTAGTACAGGTGATCTTTGGAATAAGATTGGCTTTGGCTTGCTAAATCTGTAGTAAGGGAAAAGAAAGACAGAGAAGAAGGGAAGAAAGGAAGAGAGAGAAAAGCGCAAGAAGGACTCCACCTGGGTTCTAGTGCTGTCATCTAGTGATTCTATGGTTCTGTGATCTCCAGCCATGTGCTCAGCAGTATCTCCTCAGAAGCCTCTACCTCTGTGTGTCTCCAATCACAAGTACACAAGGGCATCTACTCATGTTTTTCTTGCCTCTCGTACCTGCAGCTTTTTCATAAATATGTCAGAGCTGAGTCAGAGCCAGGATTTCACCCTATACTCAGAAATGAAATCACAATCAAATTATCCTAGGAAAGTTAACTGTCGATTACATTACTATCTTCATTAATGTCTCTATTAATCTTCCTTTCATAAGATAGGAATCAAATAATTAAATATTACACATTTGTGTTTTAGTGAAATGCAAAGAAAAAGGTAAAGGCATGAACTGAAAAGTAAAGATGTTTTCAAGTTTAAAGAATGATGTGATCTGTGTATCACTGCATGAACAGAAAAGATAAGGAGTCATATCAAAGATCTGTAATTGGATTAGAAAGTGATATAATTATATGGTGTCTTTATTCCTTAGATTAAGCCATTGTCTGTCAGAAGAAAAAAAAGAACAGGGAGGAAAAGAGGAGTAAAAAGAGAAAGAAACCTTGCTTTTATTTTTCTTAAAACAAGATAAGCCAAAACAAGGAATATTCAGACAGTGGAATATGGGACAACCTGATACTGGCATAAGTCACTTACACCTTTCAGGCTAAGTATTGTATTTACTGTGTGTAATAATTTTATTAAACAGTGACAAACTCTCATTGTTAAACTGCAGCCTCACTTGCAGTAACATCATGCCAGTTCTGTCAGTTGGAATTACTGCACTTTACATTCTGTAACTTTCTTTCAGGCACTGGGGCTAAGAATTACCACAGCTGAATTGTCATCGTGTATTGATTAGTAGCAACCATAGGCATCTGGGAGAGAATCCTGTAAGAGAATCACCTAAAGAGCTAGAGTCTCTAAGTGTATTTATCTTTTGGTACTTCATATCTCTTAAACATACCACTAAGTAACATAAAGGCGGATGTGATGGGGGAAGACCCCCAGAGATAGAGCTGCAGGTTAGATTATGGCCTTCAGTAGACCACCCTAGAGGATGCTCACACCTATGTTACCCCCAGCGACAGCATAAGTCTGCAATGCCTCTCCTTCCTGGCAAACCTGATTGGGACTGATCAAAAAGATTTGATGAGCATTCATGTGATATGAAGTGGAGAGTTCATGTGAGTGGAAGAGAGGCTGTTGTGTGCTTAAAGGTGGTCCTGGCTATGTTGTCAGACTGAAGAAGTCTGGGACTGGCGATCTTGAAACTGGGTGTAAGCTGAAAGTTGTACATGGGAGGGGAGCTGCTCACAAAATAGGATGGAAGTAGTTGGGAGGTGAGGTACTAAAGAAACCATGGGTTTGTAATCTTGGTTTGGAGAGCTAAATGGAGTATGGCTAGAAGATGTGGCACCTTGCCACATTATTTTGGAAGGCAGCTCTTAGAAGTACAACATTTGCCCTTTATCCAAGCTCTGTATGTGCATAACACAAGTAACAGAGAAAACCAAATGTAAGCAGTGCTGTTCCTACCAAAGCACGTTGTTTGGAGAGCACATCATCCTGCAGTGAAAGTGGACTCTCTTGGCAAGGCTGGAGATGTGGCAATCTTTCTGCATTAACAAGGAGCTGTTAACCAAATACATAAATGTTGAAAACCACAAGAACAAAATCTCACTGTTTCCATATGTCTCTTGGCTACATCTCTTTAGTGGTTGTGCTGCTGAAACTTTTGCATATTGTATAAAGTCTGTTAACTATGACTTAGATATGACTGTGACCACATTTATTGTTGATTTTGACACAAACCATGAAACCACCCAAAAAGAGAGTCCTTTAAGAATGCCTGAGAAAGTTGTAGCTAATTTCACTCAATAATTTCCACATTGCTCCTGTGGGAAAAGATAGAAACTCAGCAGTAAGGGAACGTAGTAAAAAGAAGGAAAAATATCCTCCAAATGCAAACAAAGACAGGAAAACACACTGGCAAGTTTCTATACCATTACTGAAACATAACTGTAATCCTTCCAGCAAAGTGATGTTAACTACCAAAGAGGGGCAGGAGCTCTCCAGAAACTCACAGTCTGTCATGGAGTATGTTCATAATAAGGGAAATAAGCCTACTTGTGCATTTGCTAGGGTATGACATCACTGACAGCCAATTAGAAAGTTCCACTTGTGTCATTTCATAATAAAGAAAAGACTATTCAGCACTCACTGCATCAAAGAACGTGTGTCATAGAGATTTGCACAGAAATGGGTTGATTAATTTTTAATGAATTATACCAGGAAAAGTTTCCTTGTATAAATTGCTGTGAGAATACCAGTGATAACCCATGCTTGAATAAAGTGTTTCTGCATGTGTGGGTTCTGCAACTATGGAGACACTGAGCAAGACTGAGCTAAAAATGGTGCTACTCGCCCTAATCTATCCAGTTCATAACAGCAAAAAAAATTGTGGAGGGTGCACAGTATTGCAAGTTTTAAAGAATTTTATTCACTGGGGAGTGTGCTCTGTAACTAACAGAAAGCTTTCCAACTGTCTGTGTTTTCAGCTGGAGAGTGAATGTCACTCTTGGAAGCAGGTCTTTGCTGAAGGCTGGTACCTCTGTAACCCACCATATATGTTTTCCGGCTTTGTGAACAAATAGTCTTTTCTTGCACGGAAAGCTTTGAATCTATCAGTCAGCTGATAAACAGAGCAATCTTCTGGATCAAAAATGTTCAGCAATATGAGATTGTTTGTATTTCAATATGTGTAAAGAATAAAGGCATTAAAATAAAGATGTTAAGGATAGCATTAGCTTTATATGTCTGATGAAAAAGCCAGAGAGCTGACCCACTGTGGAGTAAGGCATGGAGCTCAGGCACTGTCATCCATGTGTCTATATGCAAGTAGCCCTCAGACTTGCAGCAACTCTTTCATGGCAGCTATCTATGCTCTTGTCTTTGTGCAGAAGGCCTGACAGTGGTACCAGTACCAAGAACAGTATACACAAATGAGACATCTTAAAGTAATCACAAATATACCTCTTTAAAAAGTGTATAAATCCAGAGTTTGATGGGTACATGTTCAGCATACCAAATTCCTTTCGAGAGTTTGAGATCACCCAGATTTCAAGATGGAACAAAGATCTTATGAATTATAAATTAACTTTTGCTTCAAGCTGATATGATAAAATGGATGTCGTATTGAATTCACGGTTTAAACTTAAAATAGTAAAGATAGAGTAAAATTGATCCTTTTTATCCATTCCCATACAAACTTTGGTCAAATAAAACTAAATATATGTGTGACCTTGGTTTCTGCAAAATAAGAGTATCAGGTAGCCTCCTCAGCCCATAATATGTGAAGCCTATCTCATGTTATTCTGCTTTACTAGTAGTGGCTTAGAATCAGGATCTAGACTGTTATAACGCAAGGAAGGTGCAAACAGAAAGCTTGTCTTCTTTTGATATTGAAATTATCTGGATAAAAGAAAGGTCCCTATAGCTTCCTTATACAGAACCCTATAGTAAAGAAAATATATTTCTAAAATAGTCAAAGTGAACTGATTTTAAAGTAGTTTTGTGCTTTTAATATTTAGAGCAAGTGTCTGAAAAGATTTTTTTCTTTTAGTTCCTTGTCATATATACATATGTTCAGGATTCATTATGGTACTTGGAGGCAACCAGGTGAATTTCCTCCGAACGTTGTTTTTGCTGATCAAGGAGTGCCAAGGAACAGTGAATTTTTATTTTAATTGATCTGACTGGAATGAGCTGCCACTCTCTTTGCATATGAGCATATCTCCGTATGGAGATTTTGGTTAAGTTTTGTGCTTAGAAAATTTTAGGATTTAAGGAAGAAATGTGAGTTCAAATACAAGGAGAGGTTTCTCTCTAAGATATTTTTTTCCTGTATCTGAAACTGTCATAAATCTGAGAAAGACTACCTTAGAGTGGCAACTGTAGAAAATACAAGAAAAATGTCTCATTAAAATTAATGCATAGTAGGCTATAGAGTAAATTAAAAGCCAAGAGGATCACAATGCATTGCAATTGGCATTCCTGATTTAACAGTGTCTGCTACCACAAGCAAACAAAAAAAAATTTGCAGTGAGAAATTTGCCTTTTATTTTACTACTATTCTTCATGTACAGTTTGCTATAGTTTTAAAATAGATGGGCGAAGAAAGAAAGATTTATTTGACCTACCTGTAAGCCTTGAAATATGTATTTAGCACAGCTGTTCTTTTGTGTTTAAACTCATCACAAAAATGCAGCTTTAATGTAACCCACCATTGATCTGCAGTAAGTGGAAACAAAATCTCTCCTTAATTAGTATCATCCAATCACTTTTTTACATTTCTACAGAACACACACTGTGAACTGTTTAATGGACTATTATTTAGAAGAGTGGCAAAGAGCTTGCAAAAAAAAGAAAAGGCACATAGTGAAAATAAAAACTAGCAGTGTCAATGAAAAATGTGTTGCAAAATAATGGAAAAAAAAGATGTTTCGTTAAGATGGGCTTCACTGGCATTTTACTGTATAGATGAACACTGCTCCAATTACTGCCAACAATAGGGAAAGAGATAGAGAGATATAGATTCATTACTTTCAACACCCTTAACTGTCTACCGCTGAATTCGCTTATCTGTTCCTTTTTCTACAGGACCTGCATGGAGAGGGGAAGGAATAAACAAAGAACTGAGTAGAGTGAATGTGTCACAAATTACCACAAACACACTGTGACTCAATGCACTTTTCATTTCTCTCCTCATTAACTGTGTCTTGCTCAAAATGAGAGACTGGGTCTAAACATAATCAAGTCCCACAGATAACAATTGACTTGACTGCTGGGGCAGTCATCACCTTCTAGCTACTGGGAAATAAATTTAGAAATAAAATGAGTTAAAATAAAATTCACTCTGCTCTCTTTTCTGTGCTCAGATAATTTGAAGGCCATCAAGGCCTGCAGAAACAATCCATCTCTCTGTGAAAAGGAAAGCAGCCTGTGCCACTACCAATAAGGCATGTCTTTAGTGTTATCAAGAGTAAGTATAATTACACAGTGGAAAGGCCATCAAAGTGTCTTGGGCACTGATATTTTTTTTCCTGAGGTCTTCATCAATAGTGCTGCCAGAATGAAAAGAATAAGTGGGGGGAAAAAGGAAAAAAAATAATATCCTCCAGATTGGTGTGACTGACCTGCAATCTACTAGAGCGCATTATAATTTGAGAGCAGTAGGATGATTCAATAAAAATTTTGCTGTCTACCACTTTAAATCAGGAAGGATTAATTTCAAGAATCTTTGTGGTTGCTCTTGTGGTCTTGGTTTTGTCAGTGCTGAAATTTCTCTTCAAAGAGGCTCAAGGACTTCCTGTTAAAGGATATTTATACTTCTGCAAACTCTTGCCTTACCTCTAATAGCAATGCATTCTCATAGGCAGATTTCTGGCTGGTAAAGAGGAGGTAGGGCTATTTGTTCCTGTTGGGCAGTCTCTCAGTCCTGCACTTTATATTTGGACAAAGTGCCAGTAAGTTAATCGGTTCATTATATTTCTATCAAGAGGGGGCAGGCTCTGATGTACACGTTTTAGTGGAATTCCATTCAGTAAAATGCATGCACAATAAGTCTGGCACTGCTTTCCAGGGCAGGAGTTCAGAGGTACATGCCTGCGTCCTGGCCAGTGGCGCCTTGCACAGATTGGTAAAAGTTTCTCTGGCAAGCAATACCCCAACCTCTGGGGAGGACTGTGCACGAAGAAGTAATGGGAAGTAATGGCTAGCTGATTGTCTGATAGTGAAAATGCTTTTAAGAACAGAGAATCATCCCAAACATAGCTATTTACTTGCTCCTAGCATTCTTGTGTTTAATAAGAACAACATGTTAGTAACTGTGGTGTAAGTCCTGAAAATAATCACCCAGTCTGATGATTATAGCCAATCATAGAATCATCATTGTTCCCAGCAGTCATGTTGCTCTTGGAACTTTACTCTTCTATGGCTACTAGATCTGGAAATTACAATATCTGAAATGGTGACTGTTTGCTCTAGGGCAAATTAGGTCATTAAAAAGCTTTAATCAGTTTGTGGATATTTAAATCTGCCTCAGTGGTTTATTTCTACTGTTCACAACATGAATATGTTTTCTAAACCTCACTTTTTATTAGATTTATTGCAAGAAACAAAATTAATTAGGCTGCACTCCTTTGACAAAAGTCTGGCTCTTAAATATTAATCATAAATCTCCTGGAGTCCAAAAGAACTGAAGCAGAGCAGACTCAGCATTGTGGCCAAATGTAACAAATAGAGAGGAGTGAGGGTAAAGAAATATGACTGAGAGAATGCAAATGTGAAATCTCCCTGATATATTCCCATAAAATGTAAAGGTTTGGGGTTTTTTTTGGGCTAACTGGCAAAATAATTTCTTTTTCTTAGGTTTTATTTGGAGATTAATATTGTCTGGAATTTGAAGGGAACAGATGTGAGATCTTTTTCCAAAAAGGTCTGTGATAGCAGCCACGTTTTGACAGTGAGCTCTGAAGATTAAGAGGTCAGGTATATCTACATCTCGGTGAATCAAGAGTCAGCTAACAGAATGGACTGAACCACAAGTTCTCCTCCTGAGGAACTTGGGATGCACCATACTGGGAAATGTTTGAACTATTAGCTGTTCTATTGTACTGACTGAAAGGACATGGTAACTGGAATACAGTTATGGTATATCAGCTGTATTCTCTCTAGCATATGTCTTCATTACTCTCACTGGAGTAGCAGAGATACTATGTCGTGGTACTATACAGACACAGAGTTGGCTGTAAAGAAGGTTACTTCAAACAGTAGATGAATGCAAGCTGCAGGTGTACAAATCCTGGCAAAGGCTACGTTAGTCTGCCTAATTACTCCTGTGACTGAGTTGTATATACTAGTACAGTCTAAACTTGAATGGTTTCCAGAGCATAAAACAAGAAAGCAGGAATATAGATTTTTCTTTTTGTAGCATTGACCCTTCCAGAAAGTAGATTTGTATTTTCTAATCCATTTTTTCTAGTATGTTAGAAGACCATTTATGCCAAATAATTTTTGTTCTATCAAGTAACGGAGACATAAATTCAGTTAATATCAAATCAAATTGGTTCAGTAACAACAGAAAGAAACTCAATAAAAATAATTAAAATCTTTTTTGTGTGTCATCATAACCTCTCCTCTAACAATAAAATTCATCACCCAAGTAAGTGTCTACCTTCTTGAATAAGTCTCTGATTCCCTGCTGGATTAGTGGGCACTAACAGAATCCTCCCATTTGGTGCTCTGTTTGGGGTCCAATTAACGCAATGAGCAGCGAAAAACAGTTAAAACCTCCCCATGACTTCCTGCCACTGTAGCAGATAAGCACTATGGAGAGGCACCTCTAATTTACCTGAGATAGAGATGAGACATAGCAGATATCTATGTTGCTACAGCTTGTCTCAGCCAACTATTACTCTGGAACATGTCTGACACTACACCGTTGCCCATTTTTATTGCCAGCTACTGTGATTGTAACCTGGCTTAAAAGATGGTCAAGCTGTGTTGTAAAGGTGGATGGCAGTGGGCTCCCTTAGTTTTCCATCTTTCAACTTAGTATGCCATGGTCATGAAAGAGAAAGTAGACTAAATAGAGAAAATAGTTTAAAACATAGTAATTATTATTCTCCATGTGTTTTAAATACCTCCCTGGAAATGTGGCACTTAGGGACACAGTTTAGTGGTAGACTTGGTGACGTTAGCTCAACAGTTGGACTCAATGATCTTAAAGGTCCTTTCCAGCCTAAATGATTCTATGATTCTATGTAACTGATACTCTGTCCAGTACTCATGTTCTTAAAATTTTATTGATGCTTGGAATGTACTAATACTTTAGTTTATGTTTGAGGTTGTTTATTTACCCAGAGGTATATTCTAGGCAGACAAACAGCAGGAGGGATGTTTATGATCTATACACCATTATGTTATCAAGAATTCAGAAATCACTGAATATGTCTTCTAAACTAAGTTAAATAAAAACATAGGTATTTTATTCAAGCACAGGGTTCATAAATATGAATGGTCTGTATTGTGCAGTTTTTCCATGGGAATATTATTTGGCATAGCTCCATGCTTTACCAAATTTGTGGTTTCTTAGGTTATTACTTTTTAGAAAAATTTGCTTTTGGCACATACATGCAAAAATACAAATTAAAAAGAGAAATATTTATATTGTGAAACTAACCTTGTTCATGTATTCAATGATGATTTATTAAAGAAAAGTATATAACAAGCCACACAATGGTGAAATGTACCCTGGTTTTTGCATTCCCTGTATGAAACAACCACAAAACTAATTTGAAAACAAATAGTACTATAAAGACTTAAAAAAAAGAAAATGAAGCATTTGCATGTATAAAATACCTCATACAACACATCTTCATTCTGAAAAACTAAAGAGAGCTAAATGTTTCTCCAAATGGCTTTTCAAGGGCATTATTTTTTATGGCCAGGATGTTTCTGTTTCTGTAGGCACCTAGAATATGCCGCTGGATTACTTTATTGAACTGCTGTTTGGTTAAGTACAATACGTTCAGTGTTGTAGTATTCAGTGGACAATGAAAGCTGAAAAGCAGAAAAAATACTAAATAATATTTAAATTATAGGCATTTTGTGGCAGAATGGAAAAAGCAAAGCTGTATAAAGGAACACATTAAAATTACTGCTTTTATTTGTAAGTTTTGTTATGGATCCACTTACATGCAAAAATTACTATTAAGGATTACTTGATTCATCCTAGATAATTTATGTTCATTTTATGGTCAGGTTCTGGTGTAGATACAGACATCTGAATGATAAATATATATGGACTCCAACACAAAAAATATGAGGCTGTGCCTGTAACTCTTTTTTGTTTAACAAATTAAGAAAATTAATTATGATTACCTCCAAAATAGTTGACGCACAGCTGCATATGATGCTGCCAACATTCTAAGCAATTATACAATCTGTTCTGAAAACTTGTTGAGGATCTCCATCACTTTTTCTTTCATATCTACTGAAAAAAAACCTGGGTTTCTTTTGAGCACCGACTTGTTTTTTTTGGGAACAGGAAGCCAGGTCTGGTGAATAGAGTGGGTGTTCAGGCACAGTTTTGTTGTTATTAGCTAAAAAAAGATTTGCAAAGCATTACAGGCTGGCACACACCAACACATTCCAACTGAGAGTAAGAAAACATTTATATTTGAACACACATCCACTTGTACTGAGTGAAGTGATTGAGCTGAGCCTTGTCTCACTGTCACAGGTTAGAACATGTTCTGGGACCATCTCTTTGTCCCTCCTCTCCCAGTCTTGGTTCCCGAGCTACAGAGTTAGTCTCATTTTTATTTGTGCTGGATCTCATGAATGTCTTTCTGTCTGTTTGTGTGTCTGTCTGTCTATCTATCTTTTTGTTAAAATAAGCTCTTTTGTATCCAGTAGAGACAAATGTGTAGATTTACCATGTACTTCTTCTGACCTTCTTAGAGGATTACATGAAGCAAAAGCTGAAATGGGCAACCGTTTTCTCTAAGAAAAATCTAGTGAGAATAGCTTGCACGTAGAAGTCTATATGTAGATACTTAAAGAAAGATTCTAGTACTGTGTTCTGCTACAATACACAAAGTAGGCAAATTGTGAAGACAGATATGGAGGGAATAAGACATTAAAAATATATTGGGGATTAGTAGGTAAATGAGAATTGCAAAAAGTTTTGAGCGCTAGGAAAGCTTCTGACTGCTGTAAAAGTAAAGCACATGTAAGTGAAACATTCCAGGCATGACTGGTGTTCTGCAAAGCAAGTGTCTTTCAGCATCGCTGAACAGCACTGGAAGATTCCACTGTGAAATAGTTGCCAGCCTGGCTACAACATTCTCAGTTTGCTGCCCAAAATCTGGAGGAGAAGGGCAATTATAAGGGTTCACCTCTGGTTGTAGCCGGAAGAGGCACCAGCAGTAAGGGCAGAATACACTGAAGAAAGAATAGCATCCAAACTGACAGCAAATAATAACATACAGTGTTACAGATAAGGTTGAAGGAAAGAAAGGTATGAAAGTCTTTTAAAAAAATCTCTAATTTACCTGGAATAAAATTGTTTAAACAGCATGTAACAGTTATTTGATTAGTTTAAAAAAACTAAAACATGAGAAACCTGCTTTTATAAAAAAGCACTGATAGAAAATGATAGAAAAGAGGGTTCTGAAAGGAAAAAAAATTGAGTGTAGGGTGCAATGTAGTAGTCTTTCAAGGTCAATGCAATTCCTCTTTTCTAAGCATGTTCATTCCACAAAGTGGAATAGGAATATCAGAGGTTTGTGTTTCCATCTGTTTGCTTAAAACCAGGTCTGTGCTCCAGCATGAACAGGCGAAGCTCTGATGAGCTAGAAGTACTTTGGTTCACGATGCAGCCTATAACACTGCCATAGTATGCTGATTTCCTTATGATAATTGTTAAGGGTTTTATAAGTTTTAATAGTCATCACATGGTCACAAGCTGATTTTATGAAACTTTGTTCATTAGTCTCAGCAAAACACTACAGCACATAGTTGCCAAGTAAGAATTTCTAATTGAGTTTAGTAATACACTGAAAAGGTAGTTATCACACTAAGCAAATACAAAAGCAATGTAAAGAATTTTATTTTGTTTAGAATTGAAATCTGGCAGCAGTTTCATCTTGAGTCTTAAGGAAATGTTTAGTAAGCTTTTAAAATAGTATTTTCATGAGTAGCTGAGATCAAACTGATTCTGACAACGCTGTCTCAGGTGGTAACTAGCCCTTGAGTTTCACAGGTAGGATTTACCATCTGCCTCAGAAATCTGGGTTAGTTTATCTATATACAAATGTCTGTAAGTATGCTAATGTCTAAACCCCTTTTACAGTAGAAGCTCAAGGTTCAGCTTAGATGTTCAACCACAGGCATCTAGTGATGTTGGGGTATCCTAGCGTACCTTAGATATCTGCACAGACTTGATAGATATGAGATGGTACTTGTTCTCTACTGGACTAATAGCAGTTGTCCAGGGAGGCTATCAGAGCATCTCAAATGCACATGTGCAGGCAAATAAAATGAACTGTTATACAGCAGAGTTCAGTTCTCTCAAAGGAAACATCTTGTTTGGTCATCTGACCATGATCTTGTCAATCCTGAATGAGTATAATGGGAATTCATTCTCCTACCTCACATGTAGATAAATACTTCTGTGCACTTAAATGTGGGCCCATGAATGTGGAACTGAATCAGACCTTTAAGGTCAATAAGATTAGATTTCTTAGCCTTAATGTTTCCCAAACATTTTTTTGGGTTTTTTTAAGGTTCTTAAAATTGGTTTAGTAAATTAGCAGGACAGAAAAACCTAAAACCAGTCTGTGCCAAAACCTGAAGAAGATGAGATGTTGCTTCAGCCTCTTCTGATAACCTAACTCTCACAGGCCCTTTCGGGATACCCCTGGAGTAGAACCTAATACACAGTGACAGATAGCTTTGTTCAAAGAACAGATGAAGAAATTTTTTTGCCCCTACTGCTACTATTTCTACTATTTTTACTATTCCCCTCTGTGTATAATGTTCAAGAACGGTCCCAACATTCATCCAGAATATGGAAGGACTGGGATTAGCTTTCTTGTTTCTATCTAGGAACTGAATCCCCAATAGTTTTGCTGGGATCACTGAATTTTCACGTACATCTGTGATCCAGCTTACAGAGCATCTCTAACAAATGTTTTTTGTTTATTGTACCACAAATGTCAGATCTGAGGCTTCACTTCCAGTGCATAGCAGGACATGCTCTGGTATTTTGGTACTCAAATCCTTCAGGCTAGAACTCCTGCCAGAGTGCATACACTGGTTTTCTCCACACAGAAAGCAGTATTCACCAGGGCTTGCACAGGAATGTGTCCTAACTTGATATAGAAGTTTGACCTGGGAATNACAAATGTTTTTTGTTTATTGTACCACAAATGTCAGATCTGAGGTTTCACTTCCAATGCATAGCAGGACATGCTCTGGTATTTTGGTACTCAAATCCTTCAGGCTAGAACTCCTGCCAGAGTGCATACACTGGTTTTCTCCACACAGAAAGCAGTATTCACCAGGGCTTGCACAGGAATGTGTCCTAACTTGATATAGAAGTTTGACCTGGGAATGAATTTAGAATCATAGAATCATAGGATAACCAGGTTGGAAGAGACCCACCGGATCACGGAGTCCAACCATTCCTATCAAACACTAAACCATGCCCCTTAGCACCTTGTCCACCTGTGCATAAACACCTCCAGGGAGGGTGAATCAACCACCTCCCTGGGCAGCCTGTTCCAGTGCCCAATGACACTTTCCATGAAAATTTTTTCCCTAATGTTCAGCATAAACCTCCCCTGCTGGATCTTGAGGCCATTTCCTCTTGTCCTGTCCCCGTCACTTGGGAGAAGAGGCCAGCTCCCTCCTCTCCACAATCTCCTTTCAGGTAGTTATAGACAACAATGAGGTCTCCTCTCAG
>WAAB01007892.1:63108-102113 GCA_013389865.1 Piaya cayana
GCTGGTTTTTGCCCCTGCCGGCTTTTTTTCCGGAAATGGGGATGGCTTTCTCCTGAGCTGCTAGGATCTCCTTTTTGAAGAACTCCCAGCCTTCATGGGCTCTCTTGCCCTTAAGTACTCTCTCCCATCAGACTTTGCCAACCAGCCTTCTGAAGAGTTTGAAGTCTGCCCTCTGGAAATTAAGTGCTACTGTCCTGCTAACCACCCTCTTCACTTCACCTAGAACTGAAAACCCTATCATCTTGTGATCACTTAGTCCTAGGCATCCTCCTACTGCCACATCCCCCACAAGGCCTTCTCTGCTCACAAACAGCAGGCTTAGGAGGGCACCTTCCCTTGTTGGTTCATTCACCAGCTGTGCAAGGAAATTGTCTTGAACTGGTCTGAGGAACTGATAAACTCCTGGGTTCTATGGTATGAATGCATCTAATGCAGGTCCCAAACTCTGAAAGTTACTTGTATTTTAATTAGCTCATGAAGTCATCAGATTTTAATGACTCACTATTTTGTCAAGGACATCTTCAGGCTTGCTTTCTTTAGATTACAAGATTCAGCTACCTGCCAAAAGCAATCAGGATAATGTTATGGTTCCAATGACTACTGCTAAATGTGATATTAACAATAACACTCCTAACTATTACAAGAGCTTTATATTCACACTATAAGCTAATAAGCATATCTGGTGAACATTTACAGCATTTTTTGTGCTACTATATCTGCCTTTTTAATAACATAATTCAGAAAATGAAAAACAATGCAGATTTTCATAAAAAAAGGACACATACATGTTGATAATCTACAAAGGCCTAATTAATTCAGTATCTCTAGGGTATGCCATAATTTACAGCCCTGAAATTATGAGGAATTACCTTGTTAAAGTCCTTTGAATCTGACTACAGGTGTTCTAGCAGTGTTCCAGTAAGAGAGTTATTCAAATCCCATTCCCATTTCTGGTGGAATTTTTATGATTTGTGTGGCTATGTTTTGCCAACAAAAAATGAGAAAAGAGAAGACTCTGTTCACATTCATCTGTGGGGATTCAGCAATTAAATCAATTTGATTAACCAAAGACCCATTCTGCTGTGTATTTACATACTGTAATTACAAATTGGCAAATAGCGGTAAAAGTGGGAGCGTGGGATAGCGTGTTTTTATATCAGTTGTTCCAATACAACGCCTGTAATACTTCTAAATAAACAGTCAGATCTATTCGCTATGTCAGTACTCCAAATGGATCAGATGTTTTTTATGGGATTTGGGCTGTCTGAGATTTCACTCTAACATTCAAAAAATGGAAATATTCCTTTATGTTTAACAAATCTTTAAAAGCCAGTAAGTAATATAACTCCTAAGATTTGTTTTGTCCTATCTTTTGCGGTCTAGATTTTTTTCTGACAACCATGCCACCAATATAACAGCCAATTTACTTCAGACTGGCAAAGATACAGTTTTAATCAGATTAGTTTGGTTCCCAGAACATTTGGTTGAGCTCAGATTGCAGCTTGGGATACTGAAAATTGAGTAAAACTCACATTGAAGAAGGAGGCATGCTGACAGGGTAAACCAAGAAGGACTATGGCATGGAAACTCAGCTGTCAGGCTCTGGTTGAGGGGCTTCCCAAGCACTTCCAATCCAAGCTGAGGAAGGAGCATTTCAGGACACTGAAGAAATGCAGCTGCTTGGTAGACTTAACCCTGGGGCATCTCAGGAAACTTCAGTGGTCAGACACAGAGATCTTCACATTTGGATATAAATTTATTGCACAAAACTATTTCAATTTCTTTCCAGCTACTTGGTTATTGATCTAGCATAACTGCTGAGAGAAAAAGAAAACCTGGAACCACTGAAGTCCTATGATACACATCCATGTAAATGATCAATAATGCTAAGTCATACCTGAACACAGGAGTCTTGATTAACATATAGTCCCTTATGTTTGGAATAACTCTGTCTTTATTACAGAAGTTAGTCTCTGTTTTGAACTCTGAATTGAAATAAAAATGAACTCCAGCCTGAACTGATAGAACTAGTACTAATGTTTATGTGCACTTTTTGTATCATCTGAATAAAAAGTGACACTTGCTGGTTATTTTTGCATAGCGTACATTGCTTCTGCTTCAATGTTACCATCTCTTTAAGAATATCCAATGTCTTTACCTAAGTATACATACATACATATATATACGTGTGTGTATTATTTAATATGTGTCTACCCTGTGAATCAAGTTGTGTCTTGATTTAAGATACAGTATCTATTTTGATTTACAGAGTTCACAAAGAAACCATGGCATCCATTCATGCAGTTAATTTCATTTGCTCTTAAAAATAACAAAAATATTTTCAGTTTGCATTTATGTAGCTTCAGCTCCTTCATATTATACGTTTATCTACTAGATTAAATACTTCATTATAAGAAATAATGCAGGTAATTTTAAACTATTGTAATGTCATTTCTTAACCTTCTTATATAAAAGAAATAGATTTACCTGTTTACCGTAGGATAGGCTTTCCAGGCCTCGGATAATTTCTTCTTTCAAGCCTTGTCGCTTCTACAACAGCCTTTTTTGAAATGGAAGTGAAAGGACTGGGCCCAAACCCTTTGTAGGGTGTCCAGTTTCCATTAGATAACTAATCTGGAAATCCTTGCTTAAAGTGTGGGTTAGGCACCTTGTTTGTGGAAGACTGAGCTTGTGCCAGACTGTGTTAAGTTACTGTTTTGTATCATTCAAATGGACCCTCTGCCTGGCATGCTAATGTAAGTAACCACTTACATTATCATACACTTATCATGTAACATATAATTCTTGTGTCTTCTGTTAATTGTACAAGCAAAATTCCAGAAATTAATAAAAATATTGAACGTCAGTAGTCACAGAGCAGATGTCTCTTAAATCCCTGAACTATAAAATTCCCATTTTCTGTTAATTTAATATTATTATATGATATTTTGTCTCATACTGTATATTTACTCTTTGCCTTTGCTTCCAAAGCGATCTAATATACACCTATGTGAGATCTCCTAGTCTACTGTAGAATTATCTCTTTTTCTTTCATTGACTTTTTCTTCTGCTCTGTGAGTTCACAGGGGAATGCTTATGACTGTATACAGCTATTGCTGTCCTTCTACACTATAGTAGGCATAAGT
The DNA here is from genome assembly GCA_013389865.1 of Piaya cayana. Lineage (NCBI taxonomy): Eukaryota > Metazoa > Chordata > Aves > Cuculiformes > Coccyzidae > Piaya > Piaya cayana. The sequence goes on from WAAB01007892.1 coordinate 66,255, forward strand.
ACATCCATAGAATTGCACAAAACTCTTGACAGAAAAGCTGTTATTTTTTTTTCCAGAACCAGGAAGAGGGAAGGAAAATCACTACAGAAAAACTTACAGAGAAGTGTCTTTCTGAAGATTGTTCTTTTTGTGGACTTGATAAAGAAGCTTAGCCTTCTATTTCTGATAGGTGATTCATTTTAGGAACAGAAAGGAAAAGATACCTGCCAAAGATTTAATGGGAACAGCATTCCTCCAGTGTAATGGGTGAGAGATTGCTAGAAAGTACTTACTCCTCTAGGAAATCTTACCTAAAATAAAAGATGATTCCGGGCTTGTAGATGCCACATTTGCTAAATAATCAGATTTGTGTTCATGCTTGGTATATTAGGAAATGATAAATCTGTTTGCACTGCTGTAGTAGTGTTGTGTTTTGGTTGAGAGGTGGTTAAAGCACTTGCCACTTCTCTATCTTTGTTCATTCCACATGAGCATTTTCTTCCCATCTCAGTGTGTACTCAAGAAAAGGAGCTCTGCTGGGTCTCATTGCCTTCAAGCAAATTGGAAGCTCTCCCACTGCCATTTGTCCATAGTAAGCATTTCTGATATTCCAACCTAGTTTTATGATATACTAATGCAATTTTATTGGAACACAAAAAATTTAAAAAAAAAGAGGGAGTTATGTGGACTCTAGTCCAATAGGTCAAAGCCATAACTTGAAACTATGTCAATATTTAACTCTGAACAAAGGGAGTTTGAGCTTGGGTCAACTGATGGACACAAAGCTGGACATGAGCCAACAATGTGCTCTCGCAGCCCAGAAGGCCAACGTTGTTCTGGGCTGCATCAAAAGAAGTGTGTCCAGCAGGTTGAGGGAGGTGATTCTGCTACTCTACTCAGCTTTCTTGAGACTTCATCTGGAGTGCTACATCCAGCTCTAGAATCCTCAGCACAAGAAGGACATAGAGCTGTTGGAGAAGGTCCAGAGGAGGACCGTGAAAATTATCCAAAGACAGTTGGGGTTGTTCAGCCTGGAGAAAAAAGGCTGCAGGGAGAACTTATAATAGTCTTCCAATACTGAAATGAGGCCTACAGGAAAGATGGGGACAGACTTTTTAACAAGATCTGTTGGGACAGGACAAGGGGTAATAGTTTTAAGCCAGGTTAGGGTAGATTTAAACCAGATATAAGGAAGAATTTTTTAACAATGAGGGTGGTGAAACACTGGAACAGATTGCCCGGGGTGGTAGTGGAGGCCCCATCCTTGGACACATTCAAGGTCAGATTGGATGGGGCTCCAATCAACTTTATCGAGTTGAAGATGTCCCTGCTTCCACAAGGGAGTTGGACTAGGTGATCTTTAAAAATTCCTTCTAATCCAAAGCATTCTATGATTCTATGAATTCAGGAAGGACTAAAAATCCTTATTCTACTTATCTTTGTTTACTGAGGAAGAGCAACTTATGTGATTTTTGTTTGCGTTTTTTTCCATTAAAAATATTTTGTTCAACAGCATTTGATGAAGCTAGAAATATCTTTTTTCCTACAGTTTGTACCATCATATGAACTTCTATGATGACCTTTAGTACTAGACTGAAGTTAGGGCAGAGATGCAAAAATTCACCATGTGTAATAGAAGTAAAAATATGCAGAAATGATTGAGGAAAATCTAAAAGATGGGATTCATGTCTACAAATACATGCCTCTTCCTGGAGTTTTTCTGTTATTTGCAGTAATTTAAACAAAGCATATTAAACACTTGATTTTGAATAAATGAGATATGTGACTAAAATGTCTTTTTTATCAGAGATTATCTAGGTCACTACAGTAAAAAAGTACATCAGCAGGAAGGAGTATTTGCTGTGTTGATAGTCCTTAGAGCATCTTCAATGAGTGCCTGACTGAGGAATGAGAAACTGTTCTGTTGCCAGTTTTCAGTAACCATATGTTGTGTGTTTCCTGAATACTGACTGCAAAGAGGTGTTTTGGATCTTCTAGACACCAGTGAAAGAAAATATTTCTAGTTTCAGAAGTAAAAAAAAAAAAGAAAGTAGACCCTTATGATCATGTTTAATTGCTCTGTTACCAGCAAAACATGTTGGATGATGAATCTGTCATCTTCCCATGTCCTTGGTCAAAACTTTTTTTTTTTTCATTAGCATCTCTTTATTCTAAGATCATTTATTGCAGCTTTGGAACTTCGGTGTGGCTTGGATCGACTGAATAGATGCTTTGGCAACACAATCACACTCCCATGTTTTTTTTACGTGAGCTAGTGTGGATGCCTTGATGTATCTGCTCCACCTGGTCTTGAGATTCAGTGAACAGCCAATAAAGACAATCCCAACATTTTTTTAATTTGTCTGGTCAGAGAGGTAGCAAACATAATTATGTTTTAGCATCACATTTCATTGTTTTACACTGAACAAAACAAAAATGTTCAAGTCCCTCCTTTCATGGGAAATACAAGAAGACTAAAAGCTGCAACACATTGTGTTTTTATTGTGGTTGGCGAGTTCTGAGGAGCTACTGTTAGAGAATTTGATTAGCTCTTAGAACAAGTCCATGAAAATGTAGCGGTTAGAATTTTCTGTGTGTGAAGCTCATTTTTTTCACATTAGTGTTATCTTCAAATGACAATAATCAAGTGATGCGACATAACTAAAATCCTGGTTGTAGTCTGTTGATCAGGGGATACAAAACTAATCTCAAATGATTTGAAGTCTTCTACTGAAAAAAAAGGGCAAACTGGCATCTGCCGTCATCCAGCAATAAAAGCTGCAACCGCTTCCTGGAGGAAAATTACATAGCCTTATTGCTCAAGTATCATTAACTTTCACTTTTAAGAAAATAATTCTTTGAGGGAATAATGGTTTTTTTCAACTCATTTGTGGTTGTGAGTGTCCTCTGGGAGAGATATACGAGTAGAAGCATACCTATACATAAACATAAACATATATATGTATGTATGTATGTATATAAAAGAAGAGATATACTTACATGCTCTTCTTTCTAGTTATCTTGGTTTTGAAACAAGCCAGAATATGTTTTCCTCTGTTCTCCTAGAAGAACTAGAAAAATTTAAGGAATTTATAGCATACTTTGATGCTGAGTTTGTTAAAAAAGCTGAAATTTCAAGTCAAAATGGACCACAGAGGAGTGAAAAGTCACAAAAGCTGATTTTAGCCTTGTGAAGTGAGCTTTCTAAGTTGTCTCTATATCCAGCAAAGACAGAGTCCTCTAAGGTGCAGTTCAGAGCAGATATTTGAGTAGCTATGAACCTGTCTTTATAGGAGATTGAGTTCTCAAGGATGAGCTTAGGATCAGCATAGACAGGGTTAACTTGCCAAAGATGAAGGCTTTCAACTGTGTCTCTTAGGTGTGGAATCCTTATCCTCTGTGTCCCATAACAGTTCATTTTAATTTGGGCTCCAATATGGAGCAGATAAAATGATTTCCAGCTAGTGTCACATGAGACTGGACTACAGGCTAGTGCACATCAGCATTTTGCCTTTACACAGAAACCAGATTTGAGCTTTGACTGGTCTAACTTGCCCCACTTCCAACCATACAAGGCATGGTTTTCTGACCTATCCCAACAGGCCTAGTAGCCTTAGATATCCTCTATAACTTCATATCCTACTTTGCATACCCCACTCTTGCACCAGAGTACAAAAACCATTGTCAGAAAGCTTGAAACAGCCTGCTTCTTAGCATGCCTGAAGCTTATGAAAGCTATGGCTCAGGTGCAGAGAAGTATGGCCTTGGGCTTGGAAGAAAGCAAGCCCTCCAGGCAACATCTCTATACCTGTGGCTTTGTCTTTGGGAAAAGCTCTTAACCTTCTGTCAAAATGACCAAATAGATGCATTAAAAGAAAACTAGTTATCTGAATCCACGTTTGTATGTCAGGCAGGCTGCATCCTCAGCACATATAAACTTTATTTGGAGCTGTGTGGGAACACCACCTGCTCTCAGTGCTCCAAGAAATTCCACTTAGAACATTCAGAAGCAGCTGGGATGTGAATATTTGATTCAGCTCATCAGAAGCTGAAATTAGGATTGAAAACATAGATCATGTATTCTACTAACATTCTGAGAAAATATTTATTTCTTAATATTTGTTGTTTAGTGAGATATCCCAAACTGTTTATAATTTCCAGCTTGTTTATGCTATGGGTTGATGTGGTTTATATTAAACTTTGTAAAAGATTTAAGGCGCCAATTTATCATGATTCAGGCCTGCTGACCTGCAACTGAAGTGCAGTGTACAACTGCAAGTAAACATTTCCAATTTGACCAACAGTCATATAGCATACAGTGCTACACAGCACTAAAGGAGTCAGAAGCAATTTTCTGTTTTATAATTGTATTATTCGTCTACTCCCATAATTTTAGAAAGCATCATAATTTAAGGAAAATTCCACTTACCTAAGGAGGGAGCAGAGTGAGGACTCTGCAACTGATAGCATTAAGTCCACTGAATAGACTGTTCAGTAGCCCAAGTAGCACATTTATAGACATAAGGGGACGCAAGATTCAGCATGTGGTAACTTTTCACCAGCTGCAAAGAGCTTGTATGCCTGAGGCTTCCTTTGATGTTCCTCAGGTTTTGAAAAACTGGGTCCTTGTGCAGTCCTAAATCCTTTTACCTTTTCCTAGTTCTGCTATATACCACGTACTACTGCTTATTTTCTATTCCTAAATTAAGAGATTGTTTGTAACAATGATCTCTGGAAGCCTTTTATTGAAATACCAGATCAGTCACGGGTGGATTCTTGTTTTTCCACTATTGTAATGAATGACTACTTAGTGAAATTAACTTTATTCCTACTCAGATGTTCTCCTAAAAAGTACCACACCTCCCACAACTAGTAGCTGTATTTGGATTCATAACTTGTTTTGGACCAAAAAAGCTAGTTAGTTTTTTCTGAAATGGCAGTAGCAACAAAAAATTCCAGATCACAAAGCGCAGAATTCCCTTTTTAATAGTTTATCTGAACATGTCAAGCTACTGGTATGAAACCAGAATCTCTCTATAAATATTAATTTACCAGTTCCTGTGTGGATAGGTATCATTGATATGAGTACCTCCTTAGAGAAAGCACCTCAAACCAGCTTTTTCTCCTCACTGTTTGAAAAATGGAGAACAAGAGATCTTAAAATAATTCAAGATTTCCTTCTTCCACCTTTCTTTCTCTTGCATGTCTTGCTCCATGTCTAATAAATAAAAATTTCCACTTAGTGCCCTCAGGCCAAAAGTAGTATGGTAGTGTTTGGAGAGGAAGCCAGACACTAGTAATTAAAGATTACTTTAAGCCAAAATCAAATTTTTTTGAGTATTCTACAAAACAGTCAATATTGGCAATATCAGGCCATCCATTTACCTTCCTATTAGTTAAGGTATCCAGCTTCTTAAGTAAATTGTGTTGTGTAGACAGGTCGGTTTTATACTACAATCAACCTGGTCTAGATACCTTACACAGTCTTCTTGATGCAGTACTTGACTACTATTTGCTCTACAATGTACCTCTATTTTTGTTTGCTTTGAAACAAAGAAGTGCCATTGTCCTAATTTCATTTGTGGGCCATAGAGGTCCAGACAAATCCTAGTTTCCAAAAAAATGGAGGAGCTGGGACTGGTTCTTTCTCCATGTGCCCTAATTCTATTAGCGCTTATGCAAGGGTAAAGTATGTGTGGAGGGGATCTATGCTTTTGCATAGCTCAGGAAAGAGCCTGTTGTGATTATATGCCTGCCTTTTACAATTACAGCCCTGATTATTTTCCCAGGACATTTGCAGAGGGAAGGTGGTGAAAATGGACTGTATAATCTAAAGGTCTGAACTCTTGGAGAAATTCATGCTTACCTTCTGAAATTTAACTTGTAGCAATGTAGCTCCAGGTCCCTGTCTACTTGTGGCAGTAACTTATGCCATAGGTTGACCTTCAACACATAAAATTAAAATCATTTACATAGGCTCAGAGGGCTTACAGTGTTCGAGAACTCGTAGCCACTGGGTACTTCTGAAAACACTTGAATATCTTAGAAACTCAACAACAACAAAAAACACAGTAACTTCTCTCCTTGATAATTAACATTAAATTGTGATTATTATTAAACCAGCATAAATCTATCAAGAGCTGGAAGTTGCCAGATCTTCTCCAGCCTGAATTTGAATGTGGATTCCAGTCCTCTTGCATGGAAAGCCTGCATGTGTGGTGTGTGAGTGTACACTTCTTGATCTCTTTTGATCAAGAGAAAAATGGATAATGTACTAGCACAGTTTTGAGAAAAAATGCAAATTGCTGTGCATTGCAATGGAATGTTTCCCCTTAGGATTAGAGTACCTGGTAAGACTCCTCAGCGTGAGCTATAGTTGATATATGAAGCTTTCAGTCGCATAAAAGCAGATAGGTTAGAGCTCAGCCAGGCCAACCTTAGACCTTGGTTGTTCAATACTTAATCAGGCAAAGCACCTGCAGAAGTCAGAGAGATTTGCCCCTTAATGAGAATTACCTGACTAAATCTCCCTCTGCAGGGCTGGCAGTGTAATCCTGCTGCAGTAAAATGATACATAAGGGTCCCTTAATAAAAGTTTTAATTTGCTTTGACCACTGCTAGCGTTTTAGGTCCACAGTGCCCTTGGAAGTTATCGGTTGTGCTTTGTTGGCCAGCACATTATGTTCAGAGATAATTCCTCTTCAGTGCTCTCTGCTGAAATCCACTCATGTCCTTTCTGCTACATTCAGCCTTTCTTCTACCTCTGTCACTCCTGTGGTGATAAGAGGGTCTAGGACTGCCTGCCTCTAACATTTTGCTTTCTATGGAAACAACAGTGAACAAAAATATGTCATATTTATTTACCAGGAAATATTATATTATACCAAAAATTAAAGAGGAATATATATTACAAAAATACTATGAAGAGTTACCATTTGCGAGCTTCACCACGGTAGCTTCACAAGATCTCTCAGCCTTCAACAAAGGAAATGTGTCCTAGAGCAGTCCCAAGTGAAAAGGAGTGTTACCTTTAGTTTCTTCCTTTCACATTCCCCTTATGTTTCAAAGATCATCTTACCATGATTAGATGATAGTTGGTTAAAAACCAGTAACTTGACCATAGATCTGAATCAGATGTTTGGGTAACTTGACATATAGATGGGGACAATGTGAGAAGCAGCACTGAGAGCACCTAATATGACTTGCAATTGGGAATACATTAGCACAGCCCTCCCAGATTTCTTTCTTCTGCTTTAATTTCTATTTTACCAAGCCATTTTTTGATAAGTAAGATATTGCAGTGATTCAGAAAAGAACAGTAAATAATATAGATGATCTATTAAAGCAAAGGCTGCATTTTTAATAGTTGTAACAGCAGAGCTAGGGAAACAATAACTTAGTAGTTAATCCCGTCACAAATCTGTCAGGAAACACTCTCTTTAGCTGCTAAAACAATGGCCATAAAGTAGAGCAGTGCTTAATATTAAGTCTGAAATACAGATGCCACAAACAATTATCAATATTACTATATGATTTTACCTAGCTAAGGCTCCTGGAAAATCTGCTTAAAGCAGATTTCTACCATTGACACTACTAACACCTGCTGATATTGTGCAGAAGCTTCTCAGCCCAGTAAGAGTGAATTAGCTAAAATGTTATGCAAGCCGAGGTCTCCATCTGGAAGAAACAAACTGAATGCCAATGAACAAACTGAGGTGAGGAATGAGTGGAGCAAGAAAAGCAACACTGAGTGATCTGTGAAAACTAGTGAATACTAGTCTGAGCTCCACCCAGATGTGAGTCTGGTCATGATAAAGACAAGAGTTCCCATTCCTTCCTGCACCTGCCATGTGCCAGGTCATCCAGTCCACAAGCTGTCTGGCACAGGATGCTATCTCATTTCAAATAAGTGACAACAGTCTTCATAGTAACATCACTGCTTCTTTGGACAACTATTTTTATACACAAGTACTTTAAATGCAGCATTTAGAGCTATCCAGAAATGCCAATTAAGTAGCTAATGCACTTGGCAAACTTTAATACCTTTGCTATAAATTGGACAACCTAACAGTCTTCCAAGATTTTTTTATCTAGTTTTTCAAGTGGATGCAAAGTTGGAATTGTTATTCATGAATGTAATGATTCAGAAAGAAATAGAATTACGTATGTTATCCTTAAGATAAGTATTCAGTAAAGAAGTCCTTCTCTTGTTTCTGGGGAAGCCCTCTTCAATACTTCTGAATTTAAAACAGCCAGCACTTAAAATTATTTAAATATAAGAAAAAAATCTCTTATTTTTCTACAAGATTATTATCCCACCTTCGACACTTATTACCAGGACTTTGACAAATGGAAATAATTATTTTCTCTGATGGGGAATAGGACAACTACATTATTTATCAGTAGAACTTAAATTTTTCCCTCTCCACTCTAACCCCCTCCCACATCCCCACTCCTTTACCTGTGCATTTCAACAGAGAGTTCTTGGGGGCTGTTTCAGAGTAATTGTGCAGTGAAGACAGCTGAGTAATCTAGATGATACCCAAAAAAATAGCTTCCCCCTCAGCTCCAGTTTTTCCACCACTGGTGCCCATTGGTCCCTTGCAGACCGATTGCAAGCTATTCTCCTGTATGCTACATGCTGGCCCTTCTTCCATTACTTTTATGCAGTAATAGTACAATAACTCTACTGTAAAGTGGCTGCCTGGATCCATAAAAGGTGGGGTTAAGTTTCTTCTCCAAAGATCATATCCCAGTGTCTTTGCTTAGTCCTTACCCTTGTAAAATCTCATTCAAATCAATGGATATTTGCATGAGAAAACACTCACTTAAAATTAGACCTGAGTGAAATAGGGTTTGGTGAGGGAAAGGGGGAGCTAGTGAGAGCTAATAGGTACCTTCACAGATTAGCAGTGGAACATTTGATGTGATTTACTGTATTTCATTGAATCATGTTATTTAGGTTTTTTCATTATTTGGGTGTTGAAGTAAATTGAACTCTTAAGAATTCTGCTATACTTGTTTCCTAGTGTATCAAGACTCTGTTTACAAGTTCATTGTTTTTGTTAATAAAATATAAATGAAATGAAGATAAATGCAATCAAACATGATGATGTGTCATTCAGCATGGAAATGAATGCAACTGCATTGCTCACCCTGAGGTCAACATGGTTCCCTGTTATCAAAGGTGCTGGACATACAACTTGCCAATGATCCAGCTGATGATAATGTACCAGTGAGGACAAAGTCAAAAATGAGTGTAGGAGGAAGGAAGAGAACGAGGAATAATTAAAAAGCCTAAAAGTTTAATTCAAGCACACCCCTGCTACTACATAAATATCTATTTAATCTGTTTGTCATTCAAAAGTACAAATACTCAATATTTACTACTGACACTTCACAAGAGGTAATAACTTGGTGCTTCCCCCGGGCCCCTACAGATCTGCAAGTGACAGTGCAAACAGTGTGTGTAGGAACCAAAGAAGTCTGTGCTGGAGCCCTTTTACTGGTTGGAGATTGTGGATTTTACTCCTTATCCACATAAAGCTCTCCTTATTATGCTTTATACTGATGGAGTGAATTTCACCCTACATAATTTTGCCTACCTTAGCTCAAGTCACTTAGGAAGCCTTTATGTAGATTTTACTCTTAATTAACATAACCTCATCAGACTTGGTATTTTCTGGAATTTGCACAAACTGGATGTCTTAAGAAATCCTGACTGGAGATGAAGATGTAAGGATTGCTTTATTGAGAGTGAGGAAGGGAAATATTGTATACAGCAGTAAGGCGAAGAAAAACTTGGATTAGAAGATGGATTTAGTGGGTTAAGAAGTCACAGAACTTTGACAAAGCACAACTTTACTAATACAAATAAGAACCCTGAGCTGCATTTGAATTCACATCACACCACACCTGGTAAGAATTAGTCTAGCACAGCATCATCAATCATAGTGTGGTTGTCAGTTTTGACATCCCTTAAGTCTACGTTGTGAGCTTAATGACTACATTACAGAAAATGTAAACAGACACCAAACATACAGGTATGCCCTATATTTTTTTTAAAAGCTGCTGTGTATTTAAAAATAATAAAAAATCACCATCAGGGTTTTGTACAGACAGTGAAGAAGTGAACAGTTAAATAAGCTGTTATAAAATAATCAGAAAAAAGTTTCTAAAAGCTGGGAATAAAAAAAGGGATAAAGGTTGCAATATTTAGACATTTTGATTGACTCGAATTGAGAAAAGGTCAATTAACATTTAGAGGAAATAGACACTCCCTTATATTTTGCTATTGTATGTTTTCTCTCCCTCAAAAAAAAATTCTGCAGATATTAAATATTATCTTTACTCTGCATCCTGTGAATTTTTCAGTTTCATATTGTGACCATGATTTACTAATAAGGACTCTCGAGTCACTTGTGAGCCCATTACAAGCCCTGTATTAATAATTCATAAGGGAAAAACACGCTGAAGAAGTGTTTGGGATCATGACCTAAGTGAAATGCCTGAGTTCAAACTAAAAATCTCCCAAATTCCATTTTTATTATTAGCAGATTTCTAGAATTACGACACTTACAAGAATGCCTTCAGTTCTGCAGCTCGGAAGGTTGCCCAGGTATTACGAATATAAGGCCCCTTGTCTCATTTGCTTGTGTGTTCTGTGATTAAAACTTCTACAGACTGCAATGAGTGCAGGATCAGGTCCCTCAGCAATTCATTCAGAGAGGAAGCTTGCTTTGAGTTTTTAGTGAGTGTTTATTTTCTGGCTCAACAGCAGCGTATTTTGGAGGTGCTAAAAATGTATGCAAAGAAGGGTCAAAATCCAGATGTAAGGACAGAGAGCAAGAATACATTCAGAGGGTAGAAGAGGAGTGAGAACTGTAAATACATGTCTGATTTGGTCTGTGAAATGTAATGTTATCTCTCTTCCGAAACTGCATTGTACTTTCTCGTGGTATGTGTGCATCTGCCTCTGCAGAGATATGAAAAAGATTTTAAAATAAAAAGAATTCACTTTTTTTTTCTCTGTAAATTAGTTTTGTTAAGTTTCCAAAGTAAAAAGAGGAGGTAGGAAACAATGTTTCATTTTAGTTCATTTGAATAATCTTCCTCATTTCTGTGATCTATCACTCACAGATAAGATGCACCTTGTGAATTTTATTATTTCTACAAAATATATCTTATTCAATTAGCAACTGTCAGTGAGGAAAAATTGACAATAAACTTCTAGGTCTGATTAAAATGGAAAGAAATGTTGAGTGAAATGCATGATACTGAAAGCTGTTATATTTCCTTGAAAATGAGCATTCTTACAGAAATTACTTCCAAGGTTTTTTTACTGAATGTGAATCAAAGGCTCAAACTTGATTTGATTTTAGTCTTTGGGAGCAAAATTTGAATTGGGAACTGTTTCAGATATCTGTAGTTTTAATTTAGCTATTTGTTTTCAAGAATAATAACATTTCAAAGCATCGAGGGAATTTATATGTCTTCTTGGAATTTTGATTCATTCCTTTAGGATCCCCTATTCCATAATTTCAGAACAAGGAGAAAATAAAGAAGAAAAAGAGAAACACTCTTTTATCACAACTTTATTTAAAAAAAAACAGCCCAAAGAAAGATCTTCACAATTCCATTTATACCAATTTCTAAATGAGAATTTTATTATGACAATGTCTTAGATAAAATCATACAATTAAAATACTTTAAATTTTTTTCTTATCACAAGTTTGGATTATTATTTAAAAGCTGAGTTGCTTTCACAAATATATGTGGGTGGTGCACCAACAAAGTATTGAATATTAATTACTATTTTTATAAAGCAATTCTCATAAGTTTTAGTCTAAGACAACAGTCCTTACTCAAGCAAAACAACTTTAATGCTGTGGAAGTTTTACCTAGCTCAGTACTTTAATATCCTTAGAGATCAATAAATAATTACAAATTTTATCATACATGCTACTGTATTTTAAAATTGACTTCTTTTAAATTAATCTTTCCCTGTTGGAGAAAGGGTGAAGAATTCCTCCCCTGTCTTTGTGACTACACCCTCTTAAAAAAAACCTGTGCAGGCAGCATCCTGCCCTAGTTTATTTCTGAAATATTCCCATTTTTGGATTGCTTTTCCTTTAACAACCTGACTACATTGCATGATTTACTTCCACAGTTCCAGCTCTTCTCATTATTAATTCTGATAGCAAAAACTTGCCAGAACCCCTGAGAAGCAAACCTTCAAATCTAGAATTAAATAACAGAATATATTACACATTGGACATTTGCAGGGAAACTTTACTTGAGGGAAAATAAATACAAACATCTTGTTCTGTGATCTGTAAGTAAACTACTTTAACTGCTGTGCTGCTCCTAGAAAGGCTTCTGACAATTGTCTTTCAAGTCAAAGTTTTAACAGTGTGTTTTGGAGGCTGGCATATACACTTAATACAGTATTTATAAAGGGTTTCCTGAATTAATGAAAATGTACCGTGCTCACATATAATGAATAAGCACCTAATTAAAGGCACAGTAAAGCCAGGAGCAGAGATATTGTTTTTTTTTATTTTAATATCCATTGTATTACTTTAGCCTTTAATGTGAGCCTCTTCAGCTGACTGATGCCCAAAGGGTAGCTAACAAATCGCTCAGCTGGTGGCTGACACTGGTCCTGAAGAAAGCTAGTAAGGAACACTTTGCAGTCTTTCAGAGCCTCTACACCAGCTGTCACCCAGCTATGGGTGCTGAAAAGCTCCTGTCACTTCATCCAAAGGGATTTACTTGGTCAGAAGGAAAATTTAAATACAAAGCATGCAGCTAAGAAGCTAGTGAAAGGGATTATGAGTGCACAAGAGCACATGTGTATAAGACACTAATACATCTTTAGGAAATTTCAGATCCCCAAAGCCAGGATTACTGCCAGAGGCAGGGTGGTATACGTATGCTGGGACCTTTACCGTTAGAGTTATTATCTCTCAACTATTCAGCTTTATAGGTCTTTCATCATGCAAGGGGGGGGATGTTGGTGGTGATGGTGGGGGGGAGGAGGTTATTTTAAAAAATGCTCCCCTTATCTTCAATAGCAGAGTTAGAAAAGACATTCCTAATCTATTATTCTGGGAATTCACCTGCATTTAAAACATTCTATAGCTTTTGCTTATACTTGGATGTTTAATTTGTGTGTGTATGCATGTGCACTGTGTTAGTTGTTTAATCATGACCAAAGCAAACAAAGCACGGTGTCTCATGCTCACCATCAGAGCTGTTGAGCAGAAGAGATGAACGAGCAGGAGAGGTGCATGGTAGGAGGGACCTACCCAGTCACGGGAAGGTTTCTGACGCTGACCTGACCATCTTTGCCAATTGGCACTCAAGGAGGTGCCTTGCTAGACCTGTTAGATGAGTTTAAATGACACTGGGGAAAACACTGTGCTACAGAGAGCTGGAAACACTGCAGGGAAGAGCTGAAGGAGAGAAACTGAATCTCGACTTCAACCTTCTTCTCTTCCTCTTCCATAAACCTAATTTTAAAGTCACTGAAGGGAAAAAGAAAAGACAGGAAAATGTGAAATGTTAAAGCACCATCTATAAAAACTTACATTTTTAGCCAGCTTAACACTGCAGTCAAACTTGGCTCAAAGCAGCATCCACACCGGCTGGCCTGTGGCAAGGTACTGCTATTCTATGTTAATAAAGCCCCTGGCCTGACCTACTGGATATGGGAAAGTTGATGATAATGCAAAGTAGTTTATAGGAGGAACGGAAAGCGAGACCACAGCACAAAACGCCGGCTACCACCACTGAATCCCAGGGGAGGGTCATGTGAGTTGTGAGTGCTGCTAGCTTGGGCGCACAGCCTTGGCTTGGCCCCTGGTGCAGGCGGATGGTGTGACAAGTACGGGGGATGGGAGGTGGGGGAGAGGAAGGCAGAGGATTGAGAAGGAGGGCGTGCAGGCAGGCAGGCAGAAGGGCTGGGATGAGGAGCTCACCTGCAACCCCTTTGGACAGTGGGGAAGAGGTAGGAAGGTGTCAAGGAAACATGAGAGGTTTAATGCAAAGATCATATTTTGGGAAAAAATCCCAGCTTAGAGCCTTTAGGAACATTAGTATTATGCGTCATACAAAGCAGGAGGTTTAACAAAAAGTGCTACACAGAGAGAACCAGCTGCCTTTAGAGGTCACTAGAACATCGCTGCAGTATTTACAAATTTTCCATGAAGGATTAGAAGTTAGTCTAAAGCCCTATATACACTATATACAGTTCCAGTGGGTGCTGTATACTATTATCTAAATTTCTTCACATAGACTATCATGTATCTGCCCCAGCAAAGCTGATTAGTGAAGCAGCTTGACTCTGACATATCCTTTATGCCAGCCACAAGCTGCCTTGCACAGCCACCTTATTCACTGTGGAGACAGGCCTGAAGCAAGATTGTAACACAACAAATGCAAATGAGATGAGCCTTACACCACTTAAACTGAGATGGCTATAATATGTAACAGCTTAATGTGCCCACAGAAGTGATTGATGCCTCTTCCATATCTCTAAAGAGCTTCAGTTTTGATGCACTCTGTTTTTAACTAATATTTCTTTTTACTCCTCTTTCTGGCTATGTCTTTCTCTTAATACTCAGTGGGGGAAAAGGAGGAAGAAAACAAAATACCCAGCAACTTATCAAAGCTGGTTGTCTCTCCCAAGATTCTCACTTAATGAAAACAAAAATTGGGAGGATCTCTTAATCAGCTCCAGGTAATTTATTTAGATTATTCCAGCTGAAATTCATCTCCTTGCAAATCGGTTATTGCTGATAAAAAACCAATGTTACTTTCTAAGGAAAGAAGCACTTTGGGATCTGAAAAACTGCTTGTCATAGGGCAATACAGTCTAAGGGCCTCAAGGAACCACTGTCATTTATCTTAACAGACCATGGCCCCACTGTCACTCTGCCTAACTAGCAGATAGATACAAGTTTGGGGAAAATTTTAGACAAATCCAACGACCTGTACTAACCTTACCAAATGCTGCACTAACCTAACTGGCTATACATTTCTAATCAGTATTCGTTCCTTGTCCTTAAAATAAACAGAAAACAGATTTCTCCATTTCCTCTAAAAATCAATCTTTCACTGTATCTGCCAGTTGCTTTTTCCTAATTAGTATTCTAAATTCATTTATTTTTGTCATAAAATATTTTTTTTGCTCACCTTGGCACAAGTTTTTCATTCAATACTTGTGAGTAATGTGACAGACTTAACGTTGTGTTGCTTAGCAGTAATAAAAAAAAGTAACTTTGTTAATGAATTGAGATGAATCAAAAATGCCTTATTAATTATTGCTTGCCTAGTAGGCTAAGCTTTGGCTCTTCACCTCATTGGCCCAGAGAACATTTCTTGCCTTTGGCCATGTCGGAGGGGCTCATTAAAACATCTCTTGGGAGCAGATAGAAATTGTTAGTGAAAAGCAATGGTCAGTGCCTCAGCTAGAACCCAGCAGGGAAGGGAATCCCTCATCACTGAGAGCTAACAAGACTGTATGTATTACACCTGTAATCAAACTGCTCCGAAAATGCCAAGAGACCACTGGGCTCTCTTTGTGATTGGTGAAGTTATCTGAAAATGCTGAATCCAATCCATAATTGATGTGCACACATACAATTACAAGCCTCCAGATATCAGTTAAAATGTTGCAGTTGCAAGCCTTAAGGAGAGGTAAACCTCAACATGCATGGCATAAAATAAGGTGTTTGACATAATAAAAGTGAACCTGCTTTGCTTCCATGCACTGCCAGTTAAATTTTAATTGAATTTGCTACATTTGTTAGCAGATGTAATTATAGAAAACCTCACTGAAAAACAATGATATATGGATGGGCTTGGGTATCTTGTAGATAATTTGTGAATTAATTTGTTTGTTTAAATAAAGATCTACATCACTAGTTTGCCTAAGGTAAGTAAAATTTGCTGTGGCATGTAATGTGACCCTGGGATATTGAAGTCTGAGAATTGTACACTTCCCAAGCTTCAGGTTAGGACAAGGTAAAAAATTAGTGCCTTTAAAAGACTTGCATTTCTATCTGGCCTCACTATGGCTTCTTTGAAAAACAGAATTACAATCTGTTTTCAAGGCTTGGATTCCATGTAAGTCACACTCTCATAGATAAGAAGCTGAAGTATGAGATGAAAAATGTTCTAAATGAGCCGAGCAGATAAATTTAGAAGTCAGTGTCATGACATTCTCCAAAACAACATATACATTTACTGTAGCTCATCCAAGTCAGTCTCAGGATTAGTGTTCTTCATTAAATTTTGTACTTGAATGCTTCTCCTTTATTGTATGAGAAAGAAACTCTTTTCTGGTGCCATATGTACTATGTGATATATAATCAGGTAAGCTTGTAGAAATGCTGAAGATCACAATCACTCCTTTCTTGCTCTGAGGAGAGGAGAGTAGGCCAGCAAGGAGGCTGTGTTTTGGTAGAACAGGAAAAAGAGTAAATGGAGAAAGGATGCAGAACAAGCAAACTACCCACCATAAGTACTTTTGGGGTGCACACAGAGGTTTAAGATGGAACAGTGATTGTTGTTCAAGAGGGCTTCGTTATTCTGTGAAGTACTTTGATTAAAAAAAAAAATGGTAGGTGGGCCTGAGGACAGATGTGGACCTTGTATCAATAGCATTGAAAATTTATTCATGAAACTACAACATGAAGAACATACTCTATCTGGCAATATTTTTTTTATGCTATATCTATCTCTTGAATGTTTTTCTAAACAATTAAAAGAATAAGCTAGAATTTCTATCAGTCATTAGTGAATAGGAATCACTGAACTCTGCTTTCCAATGCATCTGGAAGTGTTTGGACTCTTTCTCCTCTCCCCACCCTTACCTACTTCAAAACATGCTGCCCTAAGTTCAGACTCCCTCTGTGGACATGGGAAACAGACAGCTGTGCCCATGGAGCAAGTTATCCCACCTGACAGAGTGGCAGATTTGTGCCTTAGAGGAGGGAGCCCAGCTGAGGGTGAAGAAGGTAGTTCATGGGTAAGATGAATCCGGTCTGAAGGGGTTTGCTTTTTTTTTTTAATTGTCATTTTTAACGTCACTGAAGTCCTCACCACTAAAATATTTTTCAGTCTGGATATTTATTTCAGTAAGGAACCATATTGCAAGATCTTTTATTGTACCCTGGTAAGAAATACAGTGAACAGTAAAACAGCTGATTGAATACAGTTTGAATGGTTGGATTGAGAGGTATAGAAGGAGTTGAAATACCTATTGACATTTATTTGAAGACACATTTGTTTTTGTATTTTATTTTTATATATGAGATTGGAAAGGGAAAAATTTACAAAACCACAGACCCTGGCAATTCCTGAAATACAAAAATATTTTTTTCCTTATTATTCCTGAATTGTAAGGCAGATAGCTGAGATCTAAATGGTTTTCAAGCAGTTGTCACTCTGAAATTTCATCCCTCCACCAAAATTAGTGGCATAAAGACCTGTTTGTTGTGAAGACTGCATGTTTAACTAGAAGCACCATTTGCAGAGGTAGAAGTATTTTCTACTGGATGCTATAGAAACAGAGAACAGAAAAGATATTCACCACCCTCTAGGAGCAAATGGTTTAGAGTACATCAAGTTTGCAACAGGACATCTGCTGTTTAATTTGTAACTCTGTCCTGGTACTAAGGGGATATAGATACTAGACCAAATAAGTTCGGAAATCACTGGCTATGTTCAGATCATATGAGATGTGAATTTGACCCGTTGACTTCAGTGGTGTAAATGACAGATGCTGAGGAAGTGGACAAAAGCGGATTTCCCCCACCTTTGCCCTCTCTGAGTTTCAGTGCTGAAAGTGCCTCATCTATATAATTCAGAACACTTCAAGGCTGCTCTAAGCTCCACTGGCTTGTAACAGCGTCTCTGGTGCTTTTGTGCCACTGAGGGATTTCCAGAGTGTATGTTGTGGGCATAGACCCTGCAGTGGGGGGTAGAACAGAGCAAGATTACTGGCTCTGCATCGCTTGGAGATCCCCTGCTTCCAAAGTAGTCCCACAGCCTCCATTAGGTCAATTTTTCAGGATCTTTGTGCTACTGAACTCAGAACTGTGCTCTGCTTGAAAAGTTGCATCCTTGCCATTAAATGTTAAAAAGATGAAGGGTTATTAATTTGTCACACAGGTTTTATTGTCAGCTGATGCAAATGTTCCTGCCACGCCTACTTTTCACCTAGGTGCTTGCAAAGGACTTGTGTCTGCTTTCTGTAGGTCAGATTTTGCCTGAAGATGACTTTAGCTTTTGAGTTATTGCCAAATATATATATATATGGGTATATGTTACTTAAAATAATTTAGAAAAAACTACACGTACTAAGCCTTTTAATCAAATGTGAGATCAGTAGTATCAGTGACTACTAGTATGACAGTGCACAAGTAACTAACAAATTAGAAATAATTGATATGTGGTAGGAAGGAAAATAACAAAATTACTGTATTGAACTCAGTGAACATGTACATGTAATGCATAAATGCACGTGTGTGTGCACGTGCTGGGGTATATATACCTTTCATATGTTCAGATGTAACAGCCCTTATGTACATACTGACATATACAGTATGGTTTCTGATCAAAACAAATAGAGCCCCAAACTGACCATTTAAACTGCAGGCAAATGATGTTTCCAGCCTGTGGTCCCTGCTCTGAATACAAGCAGGTGAGGAATGGTGCTAAATGCTTTTGATGTTGCCAGCTCCCATTTGCCACCCAACTTTTTTCTCCTCCAAAACCTCTTAACAAACTTCAAAGGCCTCCTTGCTTCTTGCCTTAATCCAGTGCACTGAGACCTCTAGTTCAAAGAACTTTCCTTAAACCCTCTTCTTAAACTGCAACCAAAACTTTTTCTTTCCTTTCCACAAAGTAGCAATTACAGCTCTGTTGCGTGGCAATTGGGCTTGGGACCATCAGCTCCTGCTATTAATTAATCTCACAAAGGGGGCTCATTTCCTGGCATTCAAATTGACAAGAGAGCAGAGAACAGAAAGCCCTTTCAAAGCAGTTCCAGTTAACTGAGGGAAGAGGTATCACAAGAAAGAGCCCCACAGTATTTGAGGTAGAGGGCACATTTGATACTGCCTATGCTTGCTACTGATTGAATGATTTTGTTAAGGAGAGCTCTTTACTAATCTTTAACCTGCAAAAAGCTCAAGAGCAAGTAAATGCAGCACAAATATTGCTAAATTGTAGCAGAGAGGCTTCACAGACCAGGCTTTCGATTTCACTCTCCCAGTGCATCTTCTTGAGCATTATACTTACTTTAAACAGAAAGTGTTCACTTTACTAACACAGAAAAGCTCTTGGAAGAAGGCGGGGGAGATGAAGAGGCAAGAAAGAAGAATAGCAGACAAGAGATTAAAGCTTTTTATTCAGTATCTCTTTCGTATTCAAATTGTGCTAAGGGCTCTGTGAAAGTTAGAAGCAAGCTTGTTCAGGAGGGCTTCTAAAGTGTGTACATGGATTTCATGGGAATAGAAAAGAAGCCACGGACTGGGTAATGAAAGAAAGATAAGATGTCCTATATAAAGCAACTCAAGAGTGGTTCAATTACTTCAGCAAACCATCAGGCAAGCTTTGAAGATTTGAGGAAACACTGTTAAAATGTAACAAAAAACTCATGTTGCAGGTTTTGTACCACTATGTGTTTGTATACTGTGTGAATTACTTAAGCTATATTCCCTCTGTGAACGTTGTTTACTTCTTTGGGGTTTTTTATTATTATTTTTCTGGAAGAGCTATGTTTGTCTGGAAGAGTTATGGAAAATGAAACATTAATGTTTGATCTTTGTATCTCTGTGAAAGGGAGAGAGCCACAAAAAAAAAAAAAAAAAGGTATCATTGTTTACAAAAATAAGACTGTTAAAGGTCTGTGTCTGGCAGTTTCACATATTTCCCTTTGCAGCTAAAATAGCCCTCCTGACAAAGGCTAAATGGTATAAGAATTTATCAACTACTTTCACCCAGGGAAAGGTATGAACTGAGGTATATACCAACTACAAAAATAAAAGCCTACAGTTTAGAAAATACCTATTTTTAATTGGAGCACTCTCTCTCTCTCTCTCTCTTTCTTCCCCCCCCCCCCCCAGTTCTGTATATCTGAGACTTGACAAGTAACATCAAACATGGCCCAAGAACAAAGCTAACCAACCATGGCCTGCAGCATCCTTCAACCAAAAGTCACCTTTAGTCAAGCTTTGCTATCTAATTTGCAGTGTTTCTGTTTGTAATCTTCAAGCAGAAGTCCTAAAACTCTTGTGGTATAAAGCTTTCCTGGTTTCTGTTCAGTAAGATTACAATGGTTATGTTGGAATGATTTAACACTTTCAGCAGTCAGGCATGGCAGCCTTAGTGCTCTGACTTCTGAAACACAGAACTGAGACCACTACATTATTTTTCCTAAGTTTATTTAACTTAAAAAATACATTTTTTATGCATGCTGGATAATATATATGTAAGGCTCCCAATTTAAAGTGCAACTCAATTGCCTTTTGTGCCAAGTGTCCCGAAACAGAACTAAATTACCTTTATGGATTATTGTTTTTCTAATTTAGTTGGGTCAAATACATGGCAGTGCTATATCCTGTCAAGTGAAAGATAGCAATGACTTACTTGCTTGAATCAAAGTAAACAAAGTTTACAGGTCCTTTTTTCACAAAAAGAAAAAGGAATGTCACCAGGAAAACTCATAAATTCATGAGGACAATGAAAAAAAGGGAAAACTAAAACCTAAAACTCAAAGGAATTCTCTGGTTTTCCTGCTCCATGAAGTCACATAAACTCTTTAAGCATAGCATTAACATTCAATGGATTAGTCACTGAGATTATTTTTCAGTGGACTGTCAAAAGTACTTCTCTAAAAACTTGGAATATTAACTTGAAACCTCAGGTGATCATCAAAATACAGCACTGTTCACTTTACTCAGTATTTAACAGTCCTCTTGGCTTCACAGATACCCAAAGAAAGGCTATACAAAATGTGCTTTTCTCTGTAGTGATTTAAATTCGAAAATTGGTTTTAATTTAAAAAAAACCTCAAAGAACACAGAAGCCTATATAAAAGAAACATCTTGGATTTTCTTATGTTAGACATGACAGAAAGTAAAACATATTTTGGAGGAATCATAGTTCATGGGTCAGGACTCATGAATTTAGGACCATCTACTCTTCTTCCCTGCAGGAAGTCCTGTCAGCCACAGAAAAAGGACAGTGAAGAAACTAAAGGAAGGAACATTTTCTGTGTTGCGGATGAGCTTTCTTTGTTCCTTAATGCTTATGATGGTCATTATAACATGCTGGTAAAATATAATTGCAGTTAGGACTATTCCTCTACCTATACTTTTTCATTCAGTTGCCCCATTTCAAATGAATTTTATTTCTTTCCTTCTCTTGTATATCACTATTTTTGCCTCTGTACTTTATTCTCCAGTACTTTAGGTCAAAATGGAATTATAATGGTTCATCCTCAATAGAAGATTTATATATATCTTTCAAATAGTGACATTAAAAGACATAGAATTCTTGGATTTCATATACATGTATGAGTCTGCCAATCTCTTCTTGGTGTGTTTGGAGTTGTGCCCCATATATTACCTTTTTCAACTAAGCAACATCTTGAGTGTTCTTTCAGCCTTGCAGCAAATAAGATAACTACAACCAACTTGGGAAAATCAAGACTTCACATATGGTTACGTGCCATTTGTTTTGAATGTCTCAGTAATATCTGTCAGTACCTCTATCACCTTCACTGAAACACTGAAAGATAATCTTTAATTACATTTACAAAAGAATCAAATGTTCCCCAGCTTCTATTGTCTTTCTTTATATTCTCTTCTCACATCCTACTCCTTCTCTTTCTGTTCTGTTCCTTTACCTGACTAATTTGTTTTGTATGCTTGTTGAAGCATCACTCATCATTGTATGTGTTCTCCTATCAAGCTCCTATCAGCTTGGATTTCAATGTATATACATACAGGTGGTGTGTAACTCCAGGATTTACCTTTTTGCCTCTAATAAGTAGGAGTATGCAAGTCTTCAGAAATCAAAGTTCTTCGGAATATCTCACCACGAATGTGGTTTTACTTGAGTTCCATTAAATTAATAGCAAGTTTTCCATTGCCATTGACAGAAGTTAGATTAGGTATCAAACATAAAAGGAAAAATTAAAAAAAACCCAGAAGCCTATATGGACAAAAATCCTTAGATTCTCTCATTTTAGACATGTCAGAAAGGAAAGCAGCTCTTAGACTCTGAAATTCTTTCTGATTTCTGAACAACAGATAATTTCACAGGAAGTAAATAAAAGACCTCTGATTAGCTGACCAACAAAGCAGAGGTCTTTCTCTCTTCCTAAAATGAGCAGTTCCCTTCTCTATCAGCTTAATAAAATTGTTCAGGGCAATTTTGCTGGTTCTGAACTTCATAGAAAGACAAACACCATTCTTGAGTGACTATAAAGCATACCTTTAGATCAAAAGAGCATAGGAAATCCTCCAGAGATACAGTCTTATTTATGGTCAGGGAAGACTTTTTGGGGTTGAAAAAGAAGAGTTTCACAGTATTCAGATTCATTAGAGTAAGTATTAGCCTAGAGAAGCCCTAATTTCTTTGAGACTGCAAAAGAGATTCAATTGAACCTTAAGCCCTTTTTCAATTGTGGTACTGGAATAACAGATTCTATGGCAAGTATCTTGGAGACGGTGGAAACGGCTGCTCGCTTTTTTATGCATAGTTCACTGATTAGCATCTGCCTGATTGAACTCTTATAAACTTGGAATGGACTGAAATTTTATTGAATAGGCTTACTAAAATGCCTCTGAAATACACGTATTAGATGCCTGTGGGCATATAGATGGACAAATAGATGGGACTTCAACAGGCACTATTCCTGCTACCTGAGGACTATACACAGGATTGACAATAAAAGCTACTCAGTCATGATAGCAGGTGGTATGTGTCTCTCAGTTCTCTCGCATTCTGCTAAACGAGTATGACTGGGCTGGGTTAGCAAAACAGACTTCAGTGATCACAGGAGCAATAAACATAATAGTCCTCACTGAAGCTTTTCTGAGCTATTGCATAGGACAAATAGAGTTTTAACTTGTAAGATTTGTATCAGTCCTTTCTGTGGTAGGAAGGAGGAGAGAAATGGGTGTTTGAGTGCAAGTTTTTAGAAAAACAAATTTTAAAGTGTTTTAGTAAATCCACTATAGTTAAAGGTGTGTTAATCCATTAAATGTTCTATTTGCCATGTTCCGTGCTACAGCACCTTAAAAATACGCACACTATTAGCACAATATTGGATTCCAATATCTTCATTTGAACTGAGTAGTATCTAACTTCTTTCCAGAGGGTGATCATAAATGAAGGGAGCAACAATTTAGTGTGGATAAAGAGTTAGACTCTGCTTCTCTCTCTTGCCAAAGTCCGCATGGTTCATCATGTGAACCGCTCAGGAAAAGCAGGAACAGGTAGCATCAGGACTTTACTCAGCAGGATGCTCAGTGCTCAAGTGGGATGTTCAGAGGGATAAATGAGTGCATTTTAATGCCTGACTGATCCAAATTCTTCAGTTTTCACTAAACAAAATACTTTAGAGTTAGATCAAATTACCCACACATGATATATTTAATGAAGATAAAAAATGCTGGCAGAGGTCATCTGGCTCAGGAGGGTTACCTAGGGTGCAGTTGATAGAACAGAGATGATGCATTCAGAAACAAGACAACATAGCTAGCTGATTAGGAGGGAAAATGTGAGGTAACTAAGAGTATCTGAGAAACGAAGCTTGGTTTCCTGCTGTCACCTGTTTTATAAACATTACATCATCACAACCAGAGAGAAATACAGACTATGATCACTGAATACTGAGAATTTCATCAGTACATGATAATTAGAAAAACACCTGTGCAGGATATAAATGTGTTTGCATATGGACAAAATTTTTGATGTTTGATTGCCCTTAAAATTTCTCACTTTTCACGGTAATGGAGAGATCTACGTTATTGTTTTACAATGAAGTATACTGCACAAACAGGTAAAAGCTCTGTGCTTTTGTTTACTCATGTAGCAAGTTTTAACACTTTGTTTAACAGTCCACAATAGTTTGTGGGGTTTTTTACTAGTATTTAAATAGTTTGTATATCTAATTTATAAAAATCCTAACAGCACATGAATAGATGTTTAGCATAGTAAGAAAGAAATGTGGGAAGGTGGTAGTGGCTTTCTCTCAAAACGCAGTCAGTGTAGCCCCCTCAAGAAATATTTATACTATGACTGTAGAGTTAGAGTTATAGTAGTACTTGTTGGATAATACACCCAACTCATCCTAAAGATGGGTAGCTCATGACTTAAACTCAAACTAATGCTCACACCTAATATCTGGGGGAGTATCTTCTCAGATATGAACTGCATGTATTGTTTTTTAAGGAAAAAAATAGAAAAAATAGATAGAGGAGAGTTACCTGTGTTACAATTATTTACCAAGCCACAGAGAAAAGTGCACTGAAAACCATACAACTTTGAAGTTCCCTAGGCAAAAAAGTTATATTATACCTAGCGTAGGCAGCTGCTGCTGACAGCTAAGACTGCAGAGTAGAAATGCTCTGTGTTTAAAAGGGTACATCCATTGGCCAAATCTTAGAAGGGTAGTAAATAAATCAAGGACAGAACTTAAAAGACACTTCAAACCGGGAAAGAAAAAATACTCTGACCCAAGGATTAAATAACTTACATTACATAATTATAGTTGGGATGGCTTGTTTTGTTCAATATGCCTATATATTCCTAGGATTTGTTGCCAGAATTTGGCTGTAAGGTGTTAGCTACAGACTGGTACTGGGTCTTTCCCTTGCACACCCTGACTTTACTTATCCCCCTGACCTAAAACAAGGCAATAAGTGAGTAGAAGTGATGATGCCACTTGCCTACCTAACTCCATTAAGGAAGGAGAATAAGGAATATGGGAGAAGTTGCTGAGGACGTCTGTGACAATTCAACAGTAACCCTGTTTAAATGTGTACAGTATTGAGTTCATTCTAGAAAAGTAAATTGCCTAGCTGTGTATTTCTAGACCACTCTTGTCAAAAGAAAGTTTATGAGTTCAGCAATACAGCATTAGAGTGGATTTACTTGTTTTAGACCAATGAAGATGGAAAAGCTGCAGCACAAAACTAATATTTATGTTGCAAGTGAATGTAGTTCTCTTAACTAGGAAAAATCTGTTTTGGAAAATTTCGCATAACCTTCATGACTTGATTTTCCAGTGCTACGGGTATTGTTAGCACACAGTGTTCAAGAGATTGAAGAGGAAAACATGGGTTCTTTTGCTGGCGTGACCAGCAGGTCTAGAGAAGTTATCTCCCTCTGTACTCGGCACTGGTGAGACTGCATCTCAAATCCTGTGTTCAGTTCTGGGCCCCTCACCACAAGAAGGATGTTGAGGTGCTGGGGCAAGTCCAGAGAAGAGCAAGAAAGCTGGTGAAGGGGCTGGAGAACAGGCCTTATGAGGAATGGCTGAGAGAGCTGGGGTTGTTTAGCCTGGAGAAGAGGAAGCTGAGAGGAGACCTCATTGCTCTCTACAACTACCTGAAGGGAGGTTGTGGAGNTTTATCAGGCTGTCATCCCAGAGCAGTGTTTTTCTCTCCTGAAATGAGTAGCTACTGGCTTATGGATGTGACAGTCTTTGTTATTCTAGCACATGGAACCATTTGTTAAACATCAAAGTATGTAACCTTGTGGATTTAGTGAAGAGACATAGGCTTTTCCAAGAGGCTATTCAGAGAACAGGTAAGGATCCTGCTTTCAGTCTTCTGCTGGAGACAGTCTCACTTCTGCAGATAAGAATGTAGAAATTAAGGACATTTAAGTTTCCTGAGTCTTGCCTTCAGCTTTCTGAAAGTTATAGAATCATACAATCATAGAATCATGAGGTTGGAAAAGACCCACTGGATCATTGAGTCTAACCATTCTTATCTAATACTAAATCAGTTGCGTCCTAGCATTAATCACCTGGGTTCTGTCTAAACATGAACACAGGAATGGAGACAAGTGTCATCTGAACACAATTTACCTTACCCATCTCCAGTTATCTTGGAGTGGGGTGAATTACCCTGTGATCTTGCTGTCTCCCTCTTGCAGAAATCTTGACTCTTCATTAAGAATATTTGTCTAAGTACTGGATGTAAAGTATCAGGGAGATGATACTTTGCTTCCATTTTTTCAACATTAGTTAAGTGGTATTTTCAAGGTGGGTGGAGAATGGGTGCTAGCTCACAGTAGTTGCAGCTTGGAAAGTTCTTACCGGTCTTACCTCCATTTCCTTCTGAATGAGTCTTTCCTACATATATCCCATCTCCTACAAGGTCCTCAAGTTATATGACTTCCATGATGTTCCACCTTAGCTCTTCCTACTGCCTTATGGACAGTGTAGTCTTCTAGAGAGCCTTGATCATAGGAAAGGATTGAAGCCTTGTTCAAAAGTGCTGTGAGGCACTAGATTTAGTTTTGCATTTGTTTATGAATTAAAATTATGATGCAGAACAGTTTAGACACAGATTTAAAATAATTTTGAGAACTGATTTCCCCAAACCCTCCTCTTCTATCAGGAAAGTCTTCCAAGGGAATTTACGTATATCTCTTATTAAAAAAAAAAAATTGTATTCAGAATGAAGTCAGTAAAATCATCATTTAAACTAATTATACGCAACAATGCAAATAAACCAAATAAACAAATCTAGAAGAAAGCCTTTCCAATAATTTGCTGTAGCAGGTCACACAACAGACAGTAGCATAAAATAATGAAAGGAGTATGCATCCTTTAAAACTACATAGATATGATACTTGAAGTAATCCAGAAAATATTTATTGTTCAGTAACCTATACGTAGGTTCTAAAGTCTCATGCTGTGTACACACTTGTCACAAATAGTGTGCAGTATAGTAAAGAGACACTGAAAAGAAATTATCTTAGAGAGAAATTGTTTCAGTTGTATTTTAATTTGCATCTGCATTATAAACTGGACATTTCTAATAGCCTGTTGACAATCCAAAAGTATATGAAATATGTAGTGGTTAAGAAATTACAGATTAGCAAATCTTCTGTTAAAATTATGTAACACAGAACTTTTAAAGGTAAATATATCTAACACTTGGTGTGCCATTCTATTTCAATGCTAGTTTTACTAAAAATTCAGCATAACTATTCCACTGTTTGTTACATTTAGAATGGTGAAAAGAAGCATAATAGTCTGCAATATCCACATTTCTAAGGTACAGTAAGACATCCTCCTCACCAAGGGGTTACAGCATAAAATAAATCAACTTCAAAATCATAAAAGCAATAACTGACGTGTATTTTATTACCATAGGCACATTTATAAGGATTAAAATTTTGCAATATCATAACACTCCTACTGGCTCACCTTAAAGTATTAATGTGATAGGAACAATATTAATAAATATATAATATATCATACAGTAGACATTTCCTGGAAAAGTGTGGCTTTGAATCCCTGGTATTGTACTTGTCATGCAGAATTTCAGCTTCTGTTCAATATTCATTCTAAAGTCATAAACAAAATGAAAGCACATAGGTAATGCTTACACACCTAATTTCAGCATACCCCAAAATGACTAGACATTTCTACTAGTTTTCTCTCAGAAGCACATCCTGTAGCAAAACAGAAAATCTGTATGCCTTTGGTGCTAATTTTGCATATGGTTATTCTAGAACATACTCTTGCATGTCCTGAAAAATGGGTTTCATCATATATTCTTTTCAGTTTGTTATCTTAAGTGTATTATAACTTTTATCAGTATCATTTTAGGCATTGGGTCTTCAATATTGCTAATCGTTAAGTCTATTGTCATTGAAATATCAGATGGTATTGGTGCCAAGTCTGACACTACTCAAAAAGCATTTGGACAAGGCCCTCTGACACATGGTGGGAATTTAAGGGTGGTCCTGTGTAGGGACAGGAGTTGGACTCAATGATCCTTGTGGATCTCTTCCAACTCAGGACATTCTATGATTCCATGAATTTCAACAAAAGGTAACTAAGTTTTCTGAGGTTCTCAACAACAGAATAAACAGTCTGGAATTTTGCAGCTTTCTTTTACTTTCCCCCTTTTTTCCCCTCTCTTTTTAATTTTTCTCTTAGCAATTCTAGCCGGTTGAATTACATTCAACTTTATCAAACCTCTATTGAATCCTCTGTAGAACACTCCAGGTGTTCTTCACCTTTATGTAACATGCATTTTCCAGCTGTTCATTATTGGTCTTCATGACTCCATTTTGACAATTACATATAAAGTAAAAGGCACTTCAGGGGGATGTTTGATATAAAACTATAGCAATCATCAACTTGATGTGGTTTGGGATATTTTGATAGAATTCGTTTATCTAATAGAGCACTATAGGAGGGATCCAACTGTAATCTCACCTAGTCAAGTCATGGTCTGGAGACTGATAGGCACGTTTACAGCATCAATCATTTGATGAAATTCTGCTTTGGGAGGAGATGAACCATGCCCAAAAAATTCCTATCCTACTCACTCACTGATTAAAAAGACTAAGGTGATTAACTCAGATACGGATGTCGGATTTGAAAACATCGACATTTCATCTTTGTGTCTTGGGAGATATAAGAAATTCTTAAGCTCCTCTGTAGATATTTTGGGATTAGCATGTCTGGAGTGTTAAGTGATGCTGACATAAGGAAGAACAAGAGTAGAACAATCTGAGCAGTGTCACTGCTCAAAATTTTTGGGGCATGTATTTGTCTAAAGTAATTTCAAGGTTTTGCTGAATAACTGATTTATTCTTACGGATGTGAAGACTGTCTGTTACCTTTGCATGTGGCAGTACAAATACAGTGCTGCTTGACTGGAATGTTCCACTTTGAGTGCAAGAAAGGAGTAAGCAGATGCATACAGGAACCTCCCATTCCCTGATAAGGCTAAGCTCCTCAAAGTAATAGACCACCTTTGTGAACATGGGTATGGAGGCCCAAAGAGAGAGGAAGTCCATTCTTCACTCATCTCCTGAAAAGCCTGAAGTCAGAGAAGACCAACCTTCAAGGTCTTACCAACCTGTCTGCTCTGCAAATGTGTCTTTCCAGAGGACCTGCTGGAACAGTATCATTCTGCACCACTGGTCACATCTTGCCACCACCTCCTGCCTACTGGAATAAAAATGACCACAAGGCAACTTCAGAGTGGAAATAAAATGCAAGTATATGATACTGTGAGATTTATTTAGTCAGTGTACAAAAAAGCATTGCCACCTGTGATAGTTTTTTCAAATGTGATTTTCAGGATTTGTTTTATTTTTTTGTTTCAGTGAAGCACAAAAAAGAAGTTGTAGGGAAATCTAGCCTAAAGTATTTGCCATTGTAGTACACGTTTCTCTTTGCAAACAACATTCACTTATATTTCATTTGAGTACTTTCCTCTTCACAT
Organism: Piaya cayana; assembly: GCA_013389865.1. Taxonomy (NCBI): domain Eukaryota; kingdom Metazoa; phylum Chordata; class Aves; order Cuculiformes; family Coccyzidae; genus Piaya; species Piaya cayana. The sequence continues at coordinate 95,741 of WAAB01007892.1, forward strand.
TCGCTTTGTCAAAGGAAGTCAGTTGATTGAAAGGAAAGGATGCTTACTATGAGAAAAAAATTGCATGGTATTTTTCAGATCAATATTGATTTTTCCCATTCAATGCATATTTTATTTTTAATTGGATGTTGGGCCATTTCTGTTTGCATATATGCAAATATTTCTGAACTTTTTACTCATAAAATAATAAAACATAATTTTAAAAAATGCACTTCAATATATGTTGAAAACCAAATCTAGTTTAGGCTCTGGGCAGATGGTCTGATTTGGTGCAGCTGAAAAATAGCACAATTAAAACCTAAATATTGTGTGTTTCTACACTGCATGAGTCAGAGGTCAAACGTAGGCATTTATTTTTAATTTTGCCAGAAGATTTTTTCTAGTGCACCATATAGAGAAAAACTAAGCAAGATTAATTCACACTCCTGAATAAGTATGATTGGACTTTCTGCTGGCATTTATACATAGGTTTAAATTCATTAAAGTATAACTATCTAATATTTGTTTTATATGACTGAATTAATTACATTTGTAAATGTTAACACTCAATGACAGGTCTACACAAATCGCCTCATTAAAATACAAGTACACTGTGTACCTGAACTCTTAATTTTAACTCGTTTACAGCTAACACAAACATAACTATTGATGTTAAAGATATTCACCTATTGAGGAGTTTGCTTACCATTTCCTTTATCTTCCTTGTTACAAATAAGGGTATCACTGAAAAAGCAAAGAAACTGAGATAACAAACTCACTGGACTTTGAATGGCAGCTATCACTAACAGAAGGACATGAAGATAAAGTTTTTTATATGATTTCCTTTTTCCTAGTTGAGAAAAGACTGAAAGCCGTACACAGAAACACACTTTCAAGCTTTTAGAAGTTAGAATAGAAAAATTAACATCTTCCCCTCTGTGCACTCTTTTATGATCTCCTTTAAACTGAATAAAGTTATATTCAAGTTGAATTTTGCTGATGTAACATTGTAGTGATAGCATTTGGTATGAGAAAGAAATACTCTCTTTTTGTGCTTACAGGTGATTCCCATTTTCCCACTTCATTGTATTCCTAAGCAGTGCTTCTATTGCATAGTCTGGTACAGATAAACTATTTCAAATTTGTTTGGTTTTTTTGTTTTTCCCTTCCTTTTCCTATCAAAGTCATTCAAAAGTCCAACCTCTTCTTGAATCTTACTGATGTTTCTGTCATTATATCTTGTTTATTATTGTTGAAATTTTTGTTTCAACAATATTGTTTATTATTGTTGAAATATCTTTCAACAACTTCATCTGTTTGCTAGGAATCCCAGACATGGTTACAGCTACATCAAGACTAACAGAGTTTCTCTGTGCACAACCCTGGCTTTGGAGTTGTAGCCTGATAATGGGTAACAGAGCAAGGGGGGAAACAAAGGGGGAATTAGACAAACATTGTGGAAAAGGTGAGGGGAAATTTTTCATGTTCTCTTCATCCCACATGAAAATTTATGGAGAACAAGTGATACAGTCACAAATGTTTGTAGAGAATCAGACTGAAACCTTTGGTGTCAAGGCATTTCTACCATATAAATAATTCTTTGATTCTATGTTTGCCTCCTTACTTAATGGCCTCAAGCTCCACCAGGGGAGATTTAAGCTAGAGACTAGGAGGAAGTTTTTTACGGAAAGAGTCATTAGGCATTGGAATATGCTGCCCAGGGAGGTGGTTGATTCACCTTCCCTGGAGGTGTTTAAGTTACGAGTAGACGAGGTCCTGAGGGACATGGTTTAGTGTTTGGTGGGAATGGTTGGACTCGATGATCCGATGGGTCTCTTCCAACCCGGTGATTCTGTGATTCTGTGATTCTGTGATGATCTGTTTCTGATTATCCAACAAGAATTTCAGATGAGAAACTGTTTTTTCCTCCAAGCCTGATGGTTTTTTCTCTAGAAAAAAATATCCTGCATCTCCTGAGGCAGGTTTGGTAAAAGTATGAATAAGCCCACTTCTGCATGTGAGTAATATTTACCAGTTAGGCAGGTGATCACAAGACACTGTGTCACGAGCTCTGACTAAATACATATGCCACAGAAGAAAAGCTGGTCATACAGGTTAGCAAAGGGAGAACTGTAAGGCATCTTCAAAATGGTTCACTGAGCCCTCCCTCCTAAAGAAAATACCTCAGGAATTGTAATGCCCATGGGGTGCATGCAAACAGCTTTTCAATTGGTAATGCTTGCTCCAATGACAACTGCGTTTTGATTGCTTGGCACTCAAAACGTCTGGCTTGAAGTTTTAAAAATGCTGAGGTTCTTTGGGGCTTCAGATTTTTTTGATATTGTTATTTCTAATCTTCTACTTAGATTTTATGAGCCAGATACTTTGCATCATGTCCTCTACCGATACTGAACAAATACATTTTAAATTATATGCGTGATGTGTACGTAGAGAAAGCACTTATAATTCATTATTACTTTCTTACACCTCTGCTTTAAAACTAAATAGGTCAATGTAGACTACCCTAGACAATGTGCTAATTTAGATTCTACCTACATATCTACTGAACTGCTTAAAATTTGCAGTATGCTTGCTTGTTTTATTTATAAAATTTTCCTGTCTAAGGAAATCTCTTTGATCATCTGAAAAAATGGAATAAAAGATTCAAGAAACTGACTTGTGGACACAAAAATTTTCGAAGAATCACTGTGCCATTAATTTATATAAAATTTCAGATTCATTTAAAAAAAATGACAAAACATTGCTGAAAGCACATTTGATAAACTATACAGAAACCTGCTGAGATAGATGCAAAGATCAAAACTGGTGTGCTGCAATTTAAAAATTTTCAGACATACTCTTAACAGGATAGATGGAAAGTTATGTTCATATGCCATTTATTTGAAACTGTAATACTTGGCATTATTATTTTTATAATTCTTGCACATTCAAGAATTATTTGCTTAGATGCTCTTCTCTCTTGTTTCTGAAGCCTAAAGGGAAAACTGTCATTTTGCAATCATCTGAGGAAAATAGACAAACATCTTTGATGGATATGATTCTGCAAAACTTCAAACTGTATGGTGTACATGATTCTCATGAAAGAATATGAGTGATCTGTGTTGAAGGTCTATTGTTCCACAGAAATACTGGAAACTCCAGAAACAGTGAATTAGTTGCTGTTATTTAGGTTCTCCTCTGAATATTTTCAGGTATTACATAGAAACCTGAATATTAAGTGTTTTCAGAAATGTATGGAGAATCAAATAAAAAACCCCTTACAAACAAACTGAGAAACAAAACTTGTCAATTATACATTTGGGGGGGTGGGGGGGTGGGGGGGAAAACCCACCACTCCCTTTGCTTATTGTATTGTAGGCAGCATATACTTACTTCTTAATGACCTGATGACCTGAAATATAAAAAGAATTTCCTTAGTCTTCCTGTACCGGCACGTGTTAGTTAATGTACTCTAGTGCTTTCAGATCAGACTCTTTATATTAGGTTATCATTTTTTCCAGATTACAGCAAAAGGGATGCATATGAGAATAATATTTCATGTAATATTGTGGCACTTAGATTCTAAATTAAGTCAAGAAGTATATCTTGAAGGACATACATGAATTTAAAGGTACTTTTATTTATGCAGAATTATTTTGATGCAACTTGAAGCAGAAATACTTTCTAGTTTATCTCAGTTAATACATGCCTATTATGCTAATTTCCCCTTCTGAGTACTTATTGACGTTTGGACCGTTAAGACACATAACCCCGATTTGTAATTTTTTTCCTTTAAGAGATTGTTTCTTGCAGCTTTACTGCTCATGGTTTCATATTGATTTGACTGGAAGAAATCAAAGAAATCTGGTTAATTTAACTTGTTCTTAGGAAATGATGATTTGTAAATGATGTCCTAGGAAAATCCACAATTTTAGGTGGCTCTTTGTAATCAAGTCTGTGGAGTGGAGCAGTAGATTAAAGTGATGACATGTAAGACATTGCTTTACGTTCATGCAGTAACCTAATATCAAGGATACCTTAGTTTGCTTTCTAAAGCACTTCAGAAATTTTAAAGAATTAATAAATTTCCTCAGTGCTTTATAAGATTGCGGTATTTTATTCCCCATTTTCCTGAAATGAAAGCTGAGTCACCAGTGTTGACAAGATTGGTTTCAAAGTGCCAGAGTTATCACTGAAGAAATGTTCGCCCATGTTCAGTCATTTATAAAACAAATCGTGAAAACCTCACATCAATGACTGGTAACAGTAAAGGAAGGTGATCACTGTATGACATGGGAACGTAGACAACTGGTTGCTGAGACACAGCTGTAAAAACTGAATATTTAAGAAAATTAGTTTCTTACTTGCTCTCTCTGTTCTTTAAACACGCTATCTGCAGGCTGGTCATAATGTAGATCATCTTCCAGGTATAATTTCTGATGGACAGAAAACCTAACAAGTCTCAGGAATGTCAGTATGGCTATACTGGGTGAAACATAAGAAAAGAAAAAGCATATGTTGTGTCTTGCCAAGAACGTTCTCCCATCCTCCGGAAATCTGTAGCTGAAGGACTTGTAGAGTTGGAAGTAGGTCTTTGCAATTACTAATACTGTCTTATCATTAAAATACCTTTCATCTTTCACCTGAAAGGACACCACTGTACCATTCTAAATTAGAAATTGAATTTAGATTCTGTATTTTGTGTTCAAGATGGTTCTTAGTTTGAATATAGATCCAAAACCCAACAAACTCTTTCAACCCCCCCCCCCAATTTACTACAGTCGTGTGGTATTTCAGGCATTTATAAACAAACTGTATACTATAGGCTTCATTGTTCCTTGGATATTTAAACTTAAATGCAAGAATACACACAGAGTGTCCCTGTTTGAAAGCAAAGTGCATCTGATTGTGTTTCATAGAATCATAAAAAAGCATTTGACACAGCATCTCACAGTGTTCTGCTTGAAAAAATAGTTACCCTGGGAAGAAGGGAAGGGTGGGTGAAGGTGTTTCTTTAGATTTATTCTTATTTCACATTATCCTGATTTGTTTCATTTGCTAGAAATTAATTTCCCCAAGTAAAGTCTATTTTGCCCATGACAGTGATTGGCAAGTGATCTCCTTGTCCTTATCTCAAGCCACATTTGTAATATTTTCTCTCCTTTTCCTTTTGAGGAGGGGGAGTGATAGCGCAGCTTAGTGACCACCTCACAGCTAGCCAACGTCAATCCACCACAAACCTCTTCTGTGTCATCATTGTCTCTATATTAAATTGCAGATATTTCCTTGATGGTGCTTTAAAAAATGGAGGGGAAAAGATTCACAGGAAGAATTGTGTGTTTGTAAAACTGCTGGATCCAATTTCCAAGTTTCTTACATGATCCTTAGGCTTCATGGGGCAGACAGAAGTAAGAATATAGTGAGATGGGAGAAGAATGTTGTCTGCAGACTCTTCAAGCTTAGGGTTCCTTGGCTTTTGAGCAGGATGACAGAGACTTGTATTAAAAAATCATTTTATTATGTGAGAAACAAAACACTGGTGAATGTTGTCTTCTTGATAACTACTTAAAAAAAAAAAAGAATAATGGGATGGATATTCTTGGAACTTGACTTCTGACTGCTTGTTATGTCAATCAGGTACGATGTGTAGAGATCTTTTGTGACCATTGGTCTCCTGCATCTAGACAACCATAGATGAAACTTTGGATTCATGATTTAAAGGAATCAGAGCTGAAAAGCATTATATAAAACTTGTGGTGGGATATGGGAAAGGATTAAACTGTTTTGCAGATCTAGCTCTTGCTCCCTGGGAGAATGACAAACTAACCAAGACACAGAAGACTTGTAATTTATGTGCCTCTACATTAGCCTAAATGTAATATATCATAGGGACAGAGAAGGAACAAATAAGAAGAAATTTATTTTTCTAGCCTAATAGTGAGCATTCACAGCTGGGAGTCCTTTGAGGTTCTGATCTTTGTCATAGAACTGTAAATATATTCCATAGACTAACACAGACAGTCATTGAATGCAAGAAGATGCAATCCAGCATGATAATAATCTCCTTCTTTGACCTGAAGGACAACCAAAAGAGGCACCTTTTGACCTGTCCTCCAGATGAGGCCAGCACTCTGTGCTTCAGGGTTTGCACTGGGTATCCCAATATCTTTTCTATATCCAGCTCTGATTTGCAGACTGTCATAAGTGGGAGCTCACTAATAAAGTGAAATCACCTAAGTCTTACAAGTATCCATAACAGAACTGGAGGCTCTGTGCAAGAGGTACAGGTAGGGGATAAGATAGACCCTACACAAACTATTTAAAGATGCCGTACAGAACATTATCACATTGCAGAGGTGATTCAGCAGTGACAGTAGAAATTATTACACGCCCG